>VOMN01106997.1:0-131389 GCA_014899125.1 Orchestia grillus | reverse complement strand
AATGTTGGCTAAAAGACCACGTACTTTTTTACGATTCAAATTCTCCAACTGCCTACCGGGTCATCATTTTACGTAGTTTGAATTTCTGCGCCGCGGAGTAGACTTTGGAAGGTTTTATTTCATAGCTTCCATTGTATCGCTCTGCAAAATTTGCCGGGTCAATACTGACCTGAATATTTGCACTGCGTGTACGGCTTTTCGAGAACGCAGTTTCAATCTTCAATAATAAGGTTAATATTTTACTGTTGTTGTTCTCGTGGCATAGGACGAATATCGAACCGACGCAATAATACTGGAATCAACTTTTCATCTTGATCAACGTTCCTAATGTCGACTACCTCGATCTACGTGGGAAAATATCAGTGCCACATTTTACCCAGTACTCTAAAATAATGCAACAACTCATATGCCGTTGTTATGGAATTTTGTATCGAAACATATTAATACGTTCTCTGTGTTGGTTGCTCCATAGTTAGGTTGTTCCGTTCTTAGGTTTCTTAGGCCCAAATTTGACTTCGGCGACACTTTCGTGTTTTGAAGTTTAACAACTATAAACATGCTTCCTTTGTATTTGCTCCCTTTCTCTACTCAGAGTAATAGTTTATTTTAATGATTCAAGTATGATAATTTTCTGACGCAAGTAAAAGACGAGTATGATTGGTTATTACTCACAAGCAAACCATTACGCATCAGTGGAATAAGTAGAATTACACTCGTGACTCAATACGTGGGGAACGTGTTAATCTAGTTAATTTATGACGATTAGTATTCTCCCTAAACGTATGAATATCATCCAACGTAAACAGCGCTTCTTATTCGTTAAAGTAAGATTTCAGTGCGCATGATTTGTCATTTAGAAAGAAGGTAGCGTGGCTGCTGCATGAAGCTCTTCCTCTTCATGGTATTCTGACCCAGTCTGGTCTCTGTCTCCAGGTGGCGGCTCTGTCAGCCTGCTACAACGCGTCTTCTTCTTCTACCACCTCCCTGCCTTCCTCTTTCAAGCATTCTGTCCTGCCCCCTTCCTCCATAGCCCGCACCAACAAGACGCAACTCCGTAGAAGCGCTTCTGAAGACACTATTCCCACGCTTGGAGGCACAGATAATCGCTTCCACTCTTCCAGTGGAGGTAGAAGTTCATCCGCTCACCTATCTCCGAGAAGTACTGCTACACGGTCCGATCATCACCCTTTCTCAGTGCAGCAGCTCGCCAAGTCGGCAAGCTCATCTCCCGACGGTGGTGGCCCATGGAGGGCCTCCCATAAGTTCAGTGCACCATCCAAGACTTCGAACAAGGTGGCTGGTCAGCCTGGCTCCGTGTTGTCGTGTGCGCAATGTAATTACACTACTCTGCATCGGTCGGCCATGACTAGCCACACCCGCACTCACACCGGGGAGAAGCCCTACGCTTGTACCTATTGTTCGTACCGCTCTAGTCAGAGCGGCAATCTCGCCACTCACCTCAAGACTCACACTGGCGAGAAGCCCTTTGCGTGCGACCATTGTCCCTACAGGTCCTCCCAAAGGATACACCTTGAAAGACACGTTCTTACACACCAGAGGTGATGACGAAGCATGCAGGAAGTTCGTAATTAGCTGTTGCTCGAATTCACCTCAAAATGGGCGTAACCGATGAAGAGGTTTCGTGTGAAATCCCGATGTGGACGCATAGAAAGTCGTAACATCTACCTTCTCTTTTCAGCGTCCATGACGTCAAGAGCTCATTCAATCACTAATTTCAATAAACAGTATCTTGTTTCCATCATCGTTTTTAGGCCATTGAATAGCTCTTGTGCTAAAAATGAACATTTTTCTTTATTTTATGATTTTTCACTTCCATTTTCACATTTTTGTCACTGTTTGCTCGCATTCCAGGAACTGGAGAAAACTTAGTGTACAGTATGATGGAGAGAACTTGTAGGTAGAAGATTGCGCTCCGGCTCCGGTAACGTGAAGTAATTTTTCTTATTCGTTGTGTTCGGTGTAGTTGTAGAGTTTTACTGGCTGAAATAGAATTATCCTTTCAAGCCTTTAATATTTATCGATTAAATATTGTTGAAAACGTATTTTCATTTTCCTTTGTTGCTTGCTAAAAATTGAGGTTACCCTCTTTCTTCCAATTGTATTATGCACCCAAGTATTTGTACGCGAAACGAAAAAGAAACAATTCGTTAAGTGATTATTCAATTAACGATGAACTTGAAATTTCATTTATTTCATCGTTACTTCCTAGGATCTTGGCATGACTAGTTCCGTCAACGCATGTTTCTCGATGACAAACAAAAACAGGCCCAGGATATTGGGCTTTCTAATGTAAAAAAAACGCTAAATCAAAGAAGTTTCGATTTGATTAATTCGAAAGCTGCGAAAAGAAGTTTCGATTTCTCTACAGGCGTTAGATAAATCTCACGGGTGAGTCAAACTTTCCGGTACATAACTTTGGCATACAGCGTGCTGCGGATCACAGACAGCGAATCGTCTGTGACGAAGAGAAGTATTTGTACCTTTACAATACCTCATTTGAAATGAAGTGCCCAATTTGACTTACAAGTTGTTCATGTTGGTTCTCGCGTCTGTCCCGCAGGCGTCGGATGTACGCGGACCCCACGGCTCCAGCTCGTCTAGGTGGCGTGATGATGGATCTCCGAACAGCTGTGTACTGCGGAGTGCAACGTCTGCCTCTTCGGACCTCCCGCTTTCCAGCATGGTTGTCTTGAGCTCTCCCGATGGGGCACGAAAGCAAAAATTTTCATCAACTTCAGTAGACAAAGAAGGCTCATCAACCGTACTTAAACTGCATCCTCCTGGAATTGGCTATTCAAATTGTGCTCAAGAAACGAGAAAAACAGACCAACTGATATCGACGGTCGACGAAGGAGGTTCTCACCAAAGTCTACTATCGCCTGAATTTTCTCGCTCTACGGTGCAGCGCTCGGGCGGCAGCGGGTCCGTCGTGTCCCGAGTGTCAGTGTACTCGTGCCCGCGCTGCCCGTATAGCTGCCGCAACCTCAACAATATGCGCGCGCATCTCAGGACGCACACTGGCGAGAAGCCGTACGCTTGCCCGTTCTGCGACTACAGGGCGGCTCAGCGCTGCAATCTCTACACTCACATCAAGAAACACCATAAGGATTTCCTCATGCAACCTTGAAAATAATCCTGCATTTTCTCGACTTAATTTTGAGAGAAACATATTCATAGAGTGCCGTTCTGCAAGTTCACGTAAATGCGTACGAACACTTACAGTGATACCTAATGCAGCCCTGAAAATATGGTGGGGAGAAATACTTCCGGCTTGTCATAATTGCAAAGTTACACTTTCGAAAGCATTTTCAAAGTTTATCCTAGGTGGTTTTCCCATTTTCCCGTACTTTTTCCCGTATTTATTTTCAGTGCCGTCTCATGAGACGTTTTTTTATATTATAAACGTGTAATTGTCAACACTGAAACGTATGCTTGTTTTCTGCGATATCGGTGAGTTCATCAAGAAACACTGTTGGCTGTTGACAGATGCACAGTAGAAATAATCATTTTTATCTTTATAGTGTTTTTATGAAGGTTTTGACTCCGAATAATATAAATCACTTTCTTGAATTGCTCCGTCGGACGATTTAACACTTTGCACCTTGACCAATAATTTTCTTTCGCTGCGCAAGTCGCACCCTTCCTGCGAGATCATTACTTCTGTTTCGTTGATCCCTATTTATGATCTATAACCGCCACCATCATGGTAGTGCGATAGTTACAGGTGGACGAGTGAATGAAGTGTCCTTGATGAAAGCTCTCGCTTTTCTCCCGTGCAGATGACTCCCCCAAGCCTTGCTCTTCAGCTTCACAGCAGTTACGGCGACGGCCTTAGTTCTACAAAACCTGTCGCTGTCAGTAATACTTCGATGTCCATGTGCAGCGCAAGGTCTTCTGAAGATGTTGCTACTGTGGCAGCCATTCCACTTGGCGCAAGCGACACGCTGTCGTGCACCCACTGCCAGTACAGGAGCTCCTCAAGAAGCGACCTAGAAGCTCACATGGAGATGCACATGCAAAGTCGTCCCTTCGAATGCTCGCTCTGTTATCGAAGATTCGGTCAGAAAGTCACTTTGAAGCGACATCTGCTCATTCACACTGGAGAGAAGCCCTTCAAATGTTACCTGTGTCCTTACAACGCTAGGCTCAAGTTTCACTTGGTAAACCACGTGCGCCGCATGCATTCTGATGTCCCTATCTCTGGGTCAACGTTTGCTTCCGGTCTCAACGGCTAGTGGTTCTTCGGCGGGCGCGTGCAAAATTTGAAACGAAAATCAGTGTGCGTGAAAGAAAATGCTTTCCTTAGGAAAATTTTAAAACCTCCTTTCATGGGAAATTACCCTCTATTGTGCTCGGTACTTTGTCCTCGGTGTCCTTCTCATGAATGAAAAGCTTGTTTTGGCGAGGACTTCGCGAATTAAAATAAGTGTTCGTGCTTATCTAGTCAAGAAGAATTTCAGGCTGCTATCGTGATTGTGAGAACTTTTCTAGGGAGGGGTATTGGATATTCGGGCTCTGCCGGAGTGTTCAAAGAAAAGAAGGCGTTAAGGAGTTTAACAAATCTAATGTGAGAAAGACGACAATGATGGAGATCACTTCATGTAGATCGTGTTTCCGTTGTTTCTTCTATAAACTATTCCAATGGCGTGTGCTTGCAATGTTTGAGAGACTGAGACCTACGTACAATAAAGTCGCTGGTCTTATTCTGTGCAGATGATGTGCGAAGGATGGAGGCCTGAGTCGTCTATATCAAGTTTTCGTGTTCCTCGCGACACGTCGACCCAGAAAAACGTCTCTGTGCATGCTGAGGATTGGACCCACCGAGCTTCCAGTGATAGTGGAGACTCCCATTGGAGTCTCCGTCTGGTGGACGCGGGATCATTGGCGTGTCGCGTTTGTGGATTTATTGGGAAATCGCTTGCTCTTGTGGAGCAGCATTGTGCACAGCAACATAAACCTGACTCGTCAAGCTTTTGTTCTATATGTTGCAAGTCCTTCAGCGGCAAGGGAGCGTTGAAGAGACACATCCTCACCCACACAGGAGTCAAACCGTACGAGTGTAAGGAGTGCGGATACCGCACTTGTCATCGCTTCAATCTGGTCCGCCATCAAAAGTCCCACCACGACATTTCGCCGACTTAGCTCTTCTTCTAATTTTGTTTTGTTGAAGGCTACAGTGGCAGAAAATATCTCATAACAGCCATCACTTTCTTTTGGCGGCATAATTTGCCTATGTCAGTGCTTTTTAGTTTTGGGTTTCTAATGACCACTTTTCATGAATATTCCGTTGATTATGTCGTACATTCAAATCCTACTCTTGCTATATTTGATTATGGCACTGCGCTCTGTCACAAGTGGCTTGTATCCCAATTGAAAAACAGACGGTGAATTGCTGTGTTTGACTTTATCCAGTGTTACATAGACTGCATTTGAAGAAAATACATCTTAAAGCATTGTCTTTCATAGTGATGTAGCTTGATGTGAATACCTGATTTTTCAATGAATGAGTTAATTGAGTTTCACCGTTTGTGTAATTGCCGGGCGTACAACGGTTGGCTCATAACGTCGCTGCAGCTCTACGTTCCTCCAATGATACGTTATCATCATTGGTCAGTAACGCTTCCTAAAGATAAGTATAGTTCTTAAATTAAGCCACGGCATGAAAGGCGCCGCCACACAGGCACACCCACAGTTTCTAAACGGCTGCTACTCTCCATCCCGCAGATCATATCAACGTGGACTGCAGCCCCCGCCGACGGATCAGGTGGCGGCGTCGGCTTCCTGAACCACAAATGTTGCTTCTGTACGTACACATCCCGACATCGCATCAACGTTGAGAACCACATACGCACGCACACAGGCGAACGGCCCTTTAAGTGTTATTTGTGCATGGCGGGTTTCTCTCAGAGGAGCAACCTTAAAAGACACATTCGGACGCACAGCTGTAATAAAGATCGACTTCTGCCAACAACGACTTCTCGCGAAGACAATAGTCAGGTTCCTTGTTCACCAGTCGCTTTTACCAGCGCAGTGGCTAACGTAACAGACCGACCGTCTTGAATGAAATATTACTCGCATGTCATCCAGCCATCGGTCCTTGTGAAAGGAATATAGCTATCAAAATCCCAAACATCGTTTGATTGATTTTTAGGTGCCTAACTTGAGAAATTATCGACTGACGAATAAGTGCTTCAACTGTCTGAGAACGGCAACCGACAATCACTTCTGATCTACGTACACTCCGCGTTTTAGTAGAAAGCACTACCGAGCGCACAATCTTAATCAAGAAAGTAATCTGAAAGACATTTTAAGAAAAAGGATAGTAACAAGCACTAGCGAGCGCTAGATTCGAGCACTTAATAAAGCTGGAGTTAAACATCGTAACCAGGCACAATTTTCTTTCGTTTCGCACAACAATCTGCAATATCTGAAGTATAGTTCTGCTCTACCAGAACTTGGGTGTCATTGTTTCCAGTGTCACTCAAGAGCAGATCACGAGTCGCATCTGTCAGTAGCCGATTATGGGTGTGCTCAGGCTACTCCTTGCTAGTTTCATCTTGGACATCATGTCATGAGCTGTCTTTTTCTGCCAGCAGGTGGAGGAGTGCCACGGGCCTGGTGATTGTACCATGATGCCACCTCTGTCGTCCGAATCTCTTACTCACTTACTCGCATCGCCCTTGTATGACGAGCGACCTACACACAGAGCCTCTTACGTGAGCAGTGCTCCTACAAAAGGAATTGCCTCTTTAAGTGAGGAAATTACTACTCAGACGACAGTGTTGGGAGATTCTAATGTACTGCGATGCAAGTATTGTTCGTACTTCACGACTGCGTGGGCGAGTCTCACGAAACACTTGGACACTCACGGCTTGGAGACACGAGATGCTGCGAGACCTTTCATTTGCGACCAGTGTCCATATCGCAGCTCACAGAAAGTCAACTTACAGAGGCACAAGCTCATTCACACAGGAGACAAGCCCTACGCTTGCCCGTTTTGCCCGCATCGAGGGAGACAAAAAATACACATCGACAAGCACATTGCCGTCGCACACAAGGAGTTACGGATGACGCAGAATACCGGATTTCCTTGAAAGAGGATATGATTTTTTAGGTCTTTACGTAGTTGAATCGAATAAATTTCTCGTGTGCCCTACAATCTACCTCTATAGTAGAGTTTATGAACGTAACGGTAGATCCGAAGTTCCATTTCGTGCTACTCGAGAGCGTATTTTTGGCCTACAGCCCGATTTACGTATGCCAATGTGGTGTTGCTGGGTGCGCGTTGATATTCAACATTTGGTATTTTTTGCTTGGTAGTTATCTATCGCACTTGGTATCTTCGTCAACATCGCGCTGACTTGTTGAATGCGGCTAGTGTGGCTTCATTAGTTACGGATGGTATAATTCATAGGAAACTGCGAGGGATATGTCTGACAACTGGTAACGATAAAAGTATGAGCTTATTACAGGAGTTGAGGTTTATTTCTGCTTGAATTGTTTCCTTTGAGTGGAAATGAATTATTTTTGTTAGTGCTATTATAAATGATTAGTTTTAGAATTTCGAATGTATTTGCTGTAGTTTGGATAGTGACTTAAATTACTTGGAATATTATTGTAATGACTTCAAATTAATGTTGTTTTCCTTCCTAACTGTTAGGACTAAACGTAGCTTTCCTTAAAAAATGTGTACGCCTACTTGTTTATTTCAATGGAAGAAACAATAATTGATTTCGTGTAGTTTTTTTATTTATTTTACTCCTGGAGAAATAGCTACGTCGCCAATTTCTCACAGATGCGACACGTTCAGGAAATATAAAAAATAAAAATGACGTGTCTGATTCATGCGCTTTAAAGGTTTGTGTGGCAGCGCGGCTCGTGCAGCTTAGCTTACATGGCTGGTGTGGCTGGTGCGTTGAAGGCTGGATAGGTCGGACAGGTGACGTTAGCACTTGTGTGTGCACATAGCTGGGAGTGTGAGATCCTGTCCACCACACCCGCTGGTGAATGGCCTGCTCAGGCTACTGTTGCCCTAACTCGTACATTGTAATATTCAAAAATTTGAAACATTTTAGATGGCTAAGTGAGTTTCCAAATTTACTTGATGTTTTTTTCAATATGCCTGAGCTATCATAGATAGCAACGTTGTAAAGTTTCAGCTTGAATCGTAAGGAGAGATCCGTTATAAAATTCATTAGATATCCAAGTAAGGATATTCGTGCATTCCTGAACAAAAAAATCTTAACAGGTAATGGCTGCCACAGTTTGATCATTTCAATTAAAGCGTATGAGTATTTCTACTGCATTACTGGTACCTTTCTTTCTTGGAAGCAATAAAAAACTTGCCCGCGAATAGTACGTTACTCGTATAGTTCCGGTTCTTAGGCTTCATAGGCCCATTGTCCATCTGTCTGATTGTAGCATGTGTTATTGTGAATATCGATTATTCAAGTTACTATACTCTTGTGTCTGTAACAATCTCATGGGAAGCATTTTCACTTGTTTAATTTTAGTGGTGACTCATTATGTCAAAATACGTTTAGAAACTTGAAGAAACGAAATGTGGCTTGCTACTGATGATACTGATAATACAATGACTTCCTCATGTAACCATATATTGTATAAATATACTGTATTTCACGCTAATGCAAGATGGAACTGAAATGTTACTCTGGAAATGTAAAGTCTTGATGAATATACAGTACACGTTAGTTACTCTCCGGTGTCGTTTATTTCCTTCTGAGTTATTCTCCTATTCATTTCTCGTCGTGAATAAAAAGTCAGTTGTATCTGTGACAACATCAGCGTGTGGCGCTGGCAGGGACGGTGCGAATGGCCGGTTCGATTTCGTCGAATTGTTCCCCCTGATAATCGGAAGTCGACCTCCTCAGTTCATTGTGAACGTTTCGCGAAAAGTTCTCCTGATATTCAACTAGCTTTAGTAGTTATCAGAAAGAAATTTTCACCACTAAATAATAATACGTCAGAAGTTCAGCGCGTTGATGCTTACACAATGGCTTCAAAATTTCGCCAAGTTCGTTTCATGAACACATACACGGGTAATGAATTAGAGAATTGAGGCGGAACTTAGAGAAACTCAAAATGTCAAACGACCCAGACATTGGCGGCGCTTTCAAACTTTCCCCTGGCACTCTACATCACCTTGGCTACCGAGAGCGACATTCAATGAAACTGCCAACAGCGTAGCGCTTCGCGCACGTGTAAATTGTGAATACTGCTTCATCTGGTAATTGATCTACATTCTCATGAAAGATATTAACTGAGCATGTTATTGAACATTGCCTGTTTTTCAATAATATATTATTTTCGTGAGCGTAGCTTTTCGCTTATGTTTGCTTGATCTACTAAATTCTCGGTCAAATTCATTCGTGTAGCTGTTTTTCGAGTTATTTATTACTCAATTTACGCTGCGTTCTTATTAGTTATTATCGCTATTATTTCTTAATACGCAAGCTTCTTAAATACCTCCTTTAAATTGGGCACTTGTGGTCTTTTCTTTCAGACTCCGGGTGATGGAAGAGTACAGCTTCTGCACGGCATTTTGGGTGACGCTGGTCAGGATTCTTCCAGTTTCGACTTAGAGAAACTGAAGCCCCACGCTTGCCATGTGTGTCCCTACAGGTCTCGTCAGAAGGTTCATCTGGAAAACCATTTGCGAACGCACACGGGCGAGAAACCTTTTCAGTGCCCCAAGTGTCAGTTCAAGTTCTCCCAGCGCGGCAACCTGCAGCGTCACATGAAGACTCACGAAGGCTCGTCCCACAAGGCGCAGACGTCCTGCTCGGTGTGCGGGGTGTGTTTCAGCCATCCTGCGAGTCTGGAGCGCCATATGCAAGTTCATAACAAACTGGTGTACCCGTGCCCCTACTGCACCCATAAGACAGCTCTGCAGGCTGATCTAATCGCCCACGTCCAGACCAAGCACCCTGACAGGCCTTCTGTCATGGATTTAAGGCTAAACGCCACAGCAACGTAGTGACCGCCAGCTCTAGCGCTTGTGTTAAGTTTTGCGTGTACTAGAAGAAAGGTTATGTGAGTCACTCAGAAAATGGGAACACAAATACCGTTTTTCAACTGCCGGGTATGCTCTTGAGAACATTCAATGCATCACGCCTGTTCGTGTTTGAGCAAGAAGGAAAAAAACAAGAAATGGATAATATATTTTTTCATCCGGACATTACATCAGAGTTTAAACATCATTTTCGATTACCTCTTCTACGCTGATTTTTTTTATTTCCGTACGGCATGCGTTACATGAAAAACAAAGTGTATTCCGTGGTAGGAGAATTCCTATTCTGATAAATCATGAATTAATTCACGGAACTGAACTGTGGGTAGAACTATCGATTAGCGTTGAGCTTCAGCTGCGCGAACCTTTTTGATCGAAAGTGTTACATCGAAAACAAAAGATAAAAATTGGAATGCAAATAGAAAGCTATTGCGCGTGAATTTCAGGTTTGTAAATATTTTTTCTGACATTTGAATTTACTTCTTACTTCCGTGTACACTTCTCAAGATGAAGCTTATGTTTATCCCAGAGTGTGAAGATCTAAGAGCAGTTTTTGAAGAGTGAAACTAACTTTCAGCGGTGAGACATGCTTGCTATTATGCTACCCCTATTCCAATTTTTGAAATTTTAACTTAACCAGTTTTGTCAATGAAATTCATATTCGTTACTTGAGCGTTTTATCTTTGTTTGCAGAGACTGGATGCCTTGGAAACAGCTCACCACTTGACTGCTTCTGATCCTCTGCTCTCCCTCCGTCAATCTCTTGATGAACTCTCTTCATCGTCCTACAACTCGGCGGGAGTTCACGGATCTGAGGCGCTCTCTCGCGCTTCATCTTCGTCGTTCGTTTCCGACGGTTCAGGCAGACAGTCCGCATCGTCCCTATCCTGCGGAAGGAAAACATCCTATTCTTCATTCGATCTGTCCAGTTTTTCTTTAAACAAGGCCCTTGGATCTCTTGCATTTTCGACTGGATGCCAGTCTGCGCTTGACGTACGAGCTCCTAAAAAGCTGCACCAGTGCCCCCACTGCTCTTACCAATCACCTAAGCGACAGCATTTGGAGTACCACATCAGAAAACACACTGGGGAGAAGCCTCACGCGTGCCCCCATTGCTCATACCGGGCCGCTCACGAGAGCAACATGCGGCGCCACATAGCTGTGCACCACAGGTGATGACCACTACATCAGGAACTGCCTACTTTGGCCTCATTAGCGCTTCATAGTGTTCGAAGTGAAAGATTGTAACAACACGCGACTTGTGTTTTATGTGGATGTAGAAAAGAACAGTGATTTTCTCCTTTTTACTCAGTCTAGTTCATGGGGTGAGTGCGGGATGCTTGGCAATACAGGCGAGATTGCACTTCATGTCGCAATTCGAGGTTAGAAGCAGTAAATCATTTCGTGTCTTGTTGGCAAAAGTAATCGTCTGTAAGACCAAATTAAAGTGCTTTTCTCACTCAAATTGACGTACGAGTATGAAGAAAAGTTTTCAAAGAAAATGAGTTGTCATTCTCGAATTACTCATAATTTTAGAAACTAATTTAGCCTTTATGATTTGTAAATACAGTACCGTCGTACAGCCGTCGTGGCAGATGTATAAAGGATATTTCATGACTGCTGCAGTATATTGAGACACCACTATGTTATGAAATGCTGTGTTCTTTGCGTAGTGGGCATGTGTAGCTTGCGCTTACTGTAGCAAAGGCTTCGCAAAGAGCACAAGTGAGCTGAAGAAAATTACTATTATTTTGCAATATGTCGTGTTCTTGAATGATCAATAATTAATTCAAGTTTCAATGAATACGAGTGTGCGCACAACATCGTTGAGTTCGATATAGCCTGAAATCAGTGAAAATTAGCAGCCTTTTGGCCGATTAAAATTTCACTTGTTTTAAGCAACTTTTCCAATTGAGCTGAAGGACTAGTGTAGTATGTGGCATGATGAAGATTTAGCTTTAAATAATGCAATTAGAAACTGTATGGATAACTCGGTTTATAGATATTATTGCATTTATCAGGTATCCAAATAGTCATAATTTCATTTTTTACGTTGTATTTATCGTATTTTTCAAAAATGGCCTAAATAGACCAGGATCCAGCAGTTCATTGTTAACCTTTACAAGTATTGCGTGGTACACCGTACCCAACAACATTTACCCCATTTTCTCCTTGTATATTATTTTGAGACTGTCTCAACTCTTCGATGAAACTCTTAGCTATTAAGCACGCGTTTTTTTAACATGTTTTGTTCACGAGTTGTGTTTTGTAAAGTGAGGGGAAAATCTGATGTAAGATAAAGTACTTTAACACAATCACTCGTCTAATCAGAGGAGCGTGTTGTCTATTGGTCTACCGCTGTCCATTACAGTATCGACTAATGTGCTATGCTCCTATCGTACCCAGCTGCACCTAAAGCAAACTGGTTGTTGTTGCAATACGTTGTAAATCGAAAGTTGACTCTGCTGCGCAAGTGATAACGTACCTGCTTCCTAGTCACGAGTTCTCAGATTCAATTCCGCGGGTAGAGCACTTCCCTTGGGAAAAAGAAATTGAACCAGACATTCGAAACGGCAGTCACACTACTTTAACCCGGGACTGGGGACCTCTACTACTTTCAAAGAATTTTAGAGAACCGTCCAGGCTCACTCAACTGCTGTCAACATCACTTTCAGTATATGCATGTTAGACCTTGGATATCAAACTATTGTGAATTGTTGCAGCTGGGACTTTTTTCCAAGCTGCTCGCTGCGCCTTAGATGGTATAATCTCCAACGAAGCAAATTTTACACTGTCCAGTGCGTGGTCAAAACTAGCGAAATCAGAACGTGACTGTGACGGGTTCTCATCGAATTTTTAATGAATCATCTACATGCTGTGTTTTTCATTCCAGTTTTTCTTTTATTTTTGATATTTATATTCAGCAATGTTTGTACGGCGACTTTCCTTCAGTTGCATCGTTTTTGATAACGTTGGGTTTGAATTGTTTTCTGGATTTACTTAAGAACGATTAAGATGTCACTAGCACATTCCGCATGTGTGAAATATAACACAAAGTGAATAACTGCTAAGATAAATGGCGACGAAACGACGGGAATACGCATGCGAGTCAGTGTTAATAATCATCTCGTTTTCCGTACTACTAAATGATGTCTCCAACATTTCTAGTTGCGCGTTTGAATGGGCTACGCACGATAAAAATATTTTTGTTGAATGTGTTTTCTTTTTCATAGGTCTGAATGAGTGAAATTACAGAAAGGTGCGAGCGATTGACCTTGACATTCAACTTGGGATCTCGTTATGGAAGTATGCCATTCTCTTTGATTTAATGATGTGTAAAGTTTTATAAACACCTGTATTCTGAATGGATTGGTTAAGGTCCCCAATAAAACTCTTCGTGTCGGATAACGAAACTGCTTTGCTCGCAGGGCGATTTCTCCGGGCGCAGCGACACCATTGCAGGCGTACCAGACCTCCTCGGAGGAAGGGTCAACCCTCGGTCCAACATCGGCAGGCTCTGCTCCTCCGCTCCCAACTTGAATCCCACCGAATTCCCCATGAGACCTGCTGCGCCCTCGAACAATAATGAACGGGGAGTGGACTCTGTGTTACTGCGATGTTCGTTCTGCTCCTACACAACGCATAACAAGTATCACTTGCGTTACCACACGCGCACCCATACTGGGGACAAACCCTTCCAGTGCCCTCACTGCCCACACCGAGCCTCCCACCAAAGTAATCTTAAAAGACACGTCATCACTCACTTGAATCAGTCTTGAGTCTCAATGTTATCATGTACCTTAGTTCAGTTATGATCACCGGCTCAGTTGTGATCGTCAACCCTGCCGTAAAGAGTAGCCTAGCAAAGAGTGTGAGTGATGCTTCATTCGCTCACATAGTCGACTAGTAGCTGACTTTGGCACAGTCGTGGCGCGCTGTCGCCCACAGCTGCTTTTCATGAACCGCAACTCAGTCGTGTCACGTGAGACGTACAAGCAATCACAAAAACAATCGCTGTTTTTTCTCGAGCATACTTTGGGTATACCGTGTCTGAAAGCTGACTTTTAATGCTCTCTCATGATCATGAGGAATCGAATCGAGTGTGAAGTATAAACTAATTAGTTTCATTGTACATAGCTACCCTCGACTACTCCGACGGTGTTCTCCGTGTGCCACATTCCATTTCTTTGTCGTTCCTTTTCCGGGCTTAAGAAAATGAAAATTTCCTCATCAGTGAAGGTATATATTTCATTAATGGATTTTTTTAGGATTTACGTTCTGTGAAATGGTAGATGCATTTCTCATAATGAGCTCTCACGGGGCTGATGTTTATTCTATAATTTGGTAACCCATTTCATGGGTTACTAATACTGGACCTAATGAGTAGGTCATTGTGCTCCAGATTCTCTTTATGAGTAATAAAACAATTGAGGAAAACCTGTTATTCAACATTCTTGTTTATTATTTTATTCCGTACGCATAGTCCTGGGGTCATATGGTTCACGTGAAAAAATACTGCTAGTTCCGGGAATGGAATCAAATCTGGACGACAATAACAGCAATTACTTGGTCATTTCGAATAGGGGAACAATTCAAAGGAATTGATGTATGAACAATTTAAATGTATGATAGTTATTTAGTATGTGTTGACTACTGAATGTCATGAAATGGTTTTCATATACAGCACAAAATGCATGATTTATTTATCTTCATTCCGATATAATTTCCCTATTCATTTATTATTTGTAATTATAACTTTTTTAAATTATTCATTGTGATAACAAACTGGAATTTTACAGTGCCGGGGCCTATTGCCCAAAGAACTAACGCTTTCTGAATATTAATCGTCACCAGTGCGGGAATCGCTGATTATAGAAAGTCCTCGATCTGAAGAAGTTCAATTCATGCCGAAAGATTCGAAGTTTTTTCCGAAACTTTATATACGCAATTGACGATACCAAATGAAACTCGAGCGAATTATATCCAAATCAGATATGAAGGGCATATTGTAGTACATGTATACTTGAGAAGGAATTACTACTTAACGCTAAGAAATTTTGTGTCTAATAAACTAGTGATTGCGCCCACCTGTCCTGCAGAAAAGACTTAGGGTGCGAGCTGCAGGAAGGAAATTTCCTGCATGTAGCTTCATCTTGTCAAGATGTTTTTTTGCAAATATGACGTCCGACACAATGTCGGATAGTCGTGGTGTGCGAGTCAATATTTAAGTAACTCATGCTCCCACTTTTAGAAAGTACTAACGCTCCTGGTTCTGTTGATTAGGTAATTAGATAATTAGAAGCATTCATAATTGACTGAGTTAGTATACTTCAGGCGACGGAAAAGTGGTAATTTTGTGGTCCGTACTGGCTAAGCTCCAGTGAGCCTTGATTGGCTGTTCGCGTGAGCCCCCCCGAGCGTGCATGTAATCACAAGAGTAAATTATGATTACTGATCAAGCATAAGTGCACTAATGTATATTTGAGAACGTTGCCCTAAGAAACTTGGATTGCAAAAATAATACTAGGATACCTGACATGCGAAATTCATTTCAACAAGATTCCTTTAGAGAATTCTAATATATTTTTCATTAATAATATTTTCGAATATTCCTACTAAGAGAGGCTTCTCCCTGTACCTCCAAAAGTGATTTTTAACAAGATAGAGAATTTTTGTCCACTCTGATTAATTGCAAGCTGGTTCTCCAAGAGGTTCTTTTTCCATATAGGCCTTTTTTTTGTTCTCAATGCTTTGATGTGAAGTAACTCAGTTCTGATACGTATATTTCGTATCTTGTTTTAATTTTCTGAAGGACTAAAGGAACTTTGATAAGATGTTCATTTAGATGTGGTAGGGTAAACATATGTATTTATGTTACATATCGAAATGTATTCATTTGCGAGTGAGTAAGCTGCTATGTACTCCTATGTGTACGCTGCTGAAAATGTATGTTTGAACTTGGTGGTCATCCTGCTGAAGGGTTTCATGGTGTGCGTAAAATCAAACGCGAAGGCTTTTCCCAGCGCGGGAATTTAGATGTTTGGTAAATCGTACAGACGATGTGAGGCGGTTAAATGTTGCGGTCAACTTTCTTACATTTGAACAAGTTACTGCTGTTTAAACTGTGCTGTCTAGTCAGCCTTGTTATAGTTACTCGGTAAACCAAATCTGAGAGCTTAACCTCTAAGATTTGTCCTGTTTTCATTTTGTTTTACTGTCCAGGCGATGATTTCTACCATTAAGATTTTTGGCTTCGTTATTCCTAGTGACTTCATTTCATCTAAGGATTTGAATTTCGTGATCAACTTTAGTAGTAAGTTTATTGCAGTCGATTCATTGATATCAATGTATGTTGAATGAAATGGTCGTAGGAATCCCCATGTCTTTTTTAGACCCTTATCATATGTAGATATTCATTATTGCATTACTCTACTCTTTATTAGTGCTAATGGATATATGTAGATAGTGATGTCTCGCGCAACATTTTTGAATAAACAGCTTAAAATACCGAAATTCCTGTCATTTTATTAGCCTTCGAACTTTATTTAAACTCGTTCTGCGTCATCTTTCTAATTTACACCTGGTGATGGATGCTCCGGTACAATTATATGTTGCAATTTGGTTTGTAGGACTGGAGGCCTTTCGTTATGAGAATATCCTCTTTTTATTGGTCGATAATTATCCACAGGAATATGTTTTTCATTCTTTTTTACATTAACATGATACGAGAAATTACTTTCTGTGACGTCAGTATATCTTCAGTGAAAAAAAAATAGAGTTTATTGGTAGCGTAGAAGAGGTGACAGTTTTTTTTATTGGCTTGAATTCAGCATGACATGCGTACTACACTCTATTGAGGGTTCTGGCCTATTGCCGCACCCGTTGAATGTACCTACTTATTTGGCAGACAAAATCAGCTTTCAAACAACCATTAACTTACTCGTGTTTTTATTCTTGGCAGACTACCCAAATTTTGGACTCGCGGCTACTCTTCGAAGCTGCCGCTCATCCAAGCTCAGGGCCGGACGCACAAGACGCATCGTTTCAATGGACGCACGACTTTGGATCCTCCTCGGAAATACCGAGGTCTTCCTCGACGTCGACCGCTTTGTCAGGTGGCGCGGCAAAAGTCTCGCATGCACCTCAGGGCTTGAAGATGTTCTCGTGCCAGTTCTGCACGTACCAGACGCACGTCATGACGAACTTCCGTGTACATTTGAGGAAGCACACGGGCGAGAAGCCCTTTCAGTGTCCTCACTGTCCACACCGCTCCACCCATCAGACCAACCTCCGTCGGCATATGCACACACACCTCAAACAAAAGCCGTGAACGCCGCAATTCGTTTGATTATATTGTAACTGCTGTTTGTTCATAGCCCTCTTGTATAGTTGTTAGTTCAATTTGTTCGGCCTCGTCATTAGCTACGTTAGATTAAATCCTCAGAATCGTCTGGGAGATGTGATTTTTTTTAATTTGTCTTGAGTTTTTACTGTGGCACCATTTCGATTATATTGAAAAACCCTGTGAACATAGTTTTCTTTTCGCTACCGTTCTTATGGGGATAGGTTTTTTTAATATCTTTCAATATATCTCGATCAATTCATTAGGATATTGTTATCTCTCGCTAATTATTATAAGTGTCCGAGCGTAATATTTTCACGATTTGAAAGCACTTCCTCTTTTGCCAGTCTCGTTCTTGCTCTCGGTTACGTTACTTAAGTTACTTTAGTTAAATATGACATAACGTAACTTGAATAAGAGGGTAGAGATTAATTGCGAAAACGTGACCCTACCATGTTTGAAGTTCGCATTAAACCGTTGTATTGCTATCGTCGTTTGAATATCTCTGCATATAACTTTTTGTAGGTTCTAGAACCTATTGAAAATAGGTTTTCTCAACTGAGAAGAAATTTCTATCCTATGAAACTAAAACCAAGGCTCAACGATAAGTGGGAACGAGATTTATATCTTTGTATCATTATTATATCTTGAACGTCAGGAACGAATATCATGTGAAAACGCTCGGCGTAATTTCAGCAGCGAAATTTTCCCTTAATGATCAGTTCTACTCGATGAATCGTTTCATGAAATGTGACTTCTTTTGAAACTTGGCATAACCTCGCTACCGTTGTGTGGCCTTACAGATTACACCTTACATGTCTTCGAAATACACGAGTTTCTTCAAACGTGATGTTGCGATAATGATGTTTTTATGAGCCTTTTGTGTTAGTGATTGGATTTTAAAAAAGGTAGTTTTGGATATGGTTATTCTCGCCTGCCTCAGGAGTCGAATAGCGTTATTTCTGTGGCGTAAATAAGTTGGTGATTACATAATCTTAGCAATGGGCGTGACATTGTATCCAGTGTTTTCTAAGTTGAAGGCATAAGCAAATTTTAAAAAATATTCGTAATTGATGGAGACCTAAACGATTTTTTGTGAAATTGTATAATAAAGGTCTTTCAAAAGTCTGGCAAACAATTGGACTCGAATTTTATATTCATTTATCAGTAGAACAATTAAGTTAGGGAGTTAAATTAGATTGACTACGGATACTCCTTTGTTCTCGGGTATGATTAATGAATATTCTACGTATGTATAACGACAATAGGTTTTATACCTGATCATCGGTTGTCGTGAAGTTGTCTTTTAGATTAGTTGTTGTTGGATATTCATCACGGCGGTTTTGCAAAATTACCCTACCTCTTTCAAAACCAACTATGAAACAGCAGCTCGTGTGTGGAAATGAAGAATTTATAGTTTCTTTTAAGCCAATATGGAGGAGCCGATGAAGTTCTCCAGATCAGTTGGGAGAAAAATATTTGGCCTGATTTTAATATAACATTATTTTCTTCCGAATTTTCAATATCCTGAGGCATCAAAAAAGTCACAAAATAAATAGTCAACTTCTGATATTGATAAAATTTTAAGCGAAAAATATTCACCAACCAAAATAAAATTCAACTTTGGGTTACAGAAGCTTACCATTTGCCTAACGCTTAGCCCTGTGCGTGTAGATTTACCAGAAGGTCAAAATTGGCGGTTCAGTCGAACTTGACTCTGTACAACCTTTAGAAAAAAGGATGTTTTCGTGTGACTTTTCACGTGAGCTGCACTGAATTCATTAGTTTCATTTTTTATATTGGTTTAATTTAATCGTCATTTTAGTTTCAAATCATAGCAACTGAAGAAGTTAAAGAGCTTTACCGAATTCTCAGTTTAAATGGCATGTATGTCACAGTAATGAAAACTTGACTTATAGTTAATGAATATATTCTTAAAACGCAGTCTACCTTGCATGTGAATTTTATTCCTTCACGTTGTTTGCTTGCATGTGTTCCTGATTTGATTTTTCCTTTGTGTCTACAGGTTTTGTACCAGGGCTCCCTGGCCAATACATGGCCGTCTCCTCCGTCGACATCACTGTTGGCCACCACCACAGCCGCGCACCTCGGCAGCGTCTCCAGCAAGTTCACAGGCACATCTCTGACGTCCACAGTTCGGCTCCCGGCCGTTGCGTCTGCGCAGTCACGCCTCAAGCGCTACCACTGTCCTTACTGCGACTACTCTTCCTACGTAAAGACGAACTACAAGACCCACATACGAGTGCACACTGGAGAGAAGCCGTTCGCGTGCAACATCTGTTCTTACAAGTCTGCTCAAAAAAGCCACCTCAACCGCCATATGCTCACCCATGCCCCTCCCGCTCCGCCCACCAGTTAACAGCGTCTGCCAAAACCCTCCTTGTATATCTGCCGGTGCGGAATGAAAACCTGAGGCAAAAATCTGAATGATTAATATACCAGTATGAAGCACTCCTATCCATACTACTGTTACTACTACTAACATACCAGTACTGAATTCGCTTCAACAACAGTCGGTAAAAAAATTTATTTAGATTTTCCTGGATTGTGCAGTTGAGTTCTTGACATATCGGAAACTGCGATTTTTCATGTATCTTTGAGGGCTGAGCTCTGCGCTCTCCTACGCGGGTTCCCCTTCCTACGACTCATGCGCTCCTTAGGACGCGTGAACTCGCTGATAAATTTTGGAGGTCTTACATTACGCGGCATTTCATGAATACTTTCTTGTTCCCAGTATCGTACAGAACTCGGTTCTAGTTAGCTTCTTGAAAGAATGAAGGTATTGAAAATGATCAGGGCTATTAATCGATTGCCTAACAAGATTGTTTTAATTTAAAAGAAATCTTTGTTCTCATGTTATTTCGCCGCGTGAGTTTTCTGTTTCTAAGCGATCGCTGTTTTTTTTGTGTTTTCGCTAGTTAAAGTTTGAGTGAGATGGGGCACGATAATACGTGCATAGCCTCGTAATCGCGTTGATGCGGTGTTCGCGCTCGCTAACCTTCCTTGGTTACTTTGCCTCAGGCCAATGGGCAGGCCAAGCGAGCGTCTCGCCATAACGTTCGTTGATGCCATTTCAAGGATGTATGATAGTCCCAACACTTTGTGATTTAGTTTAAAAGAAGTATTCAAAATTGAGAGAACAGTGATTTACCTTGTACACTCGTCCGGAAAACTGGAGCTTCTCTCACATTAGGAGACAATGTATGTACTGTAGGGCAGCGCTACTCAAAGTGGTGGTCCTCGAACTAGTGCCGGTACGCGAGCCATCAGCTACTGGTACCGCTTTTGTACGTTACCATGTTGTATTATTGGTTTACAAAATAAGTAGTTAATAAAAATAATCGACTTCATTTTTGTCATTGTAAGTATAGTTTCCTGTATAAATTAATATTTTACGAAATATTACCGGTACGTGGCACATCAGATAGTTTGAGGAGCACTTGTGTAGGGTGTACACTGTTCACCCAGCGTAGATTTAGGTGAAAATTAGTTGATTCATTTAACCGACGCTTTTTGTCACCGAAACTAGAACCAAGAAAGAAAAAATGAAGGAAAACCGCTGTGTAGCGTATGCTCTCGTTTTACTGTGCTGTACATCTGGTCCAGGTTTCTAATCCATCTCGTTTTTTGTGCATCTTGGCTCACGTGTGGTGGATGTTATCAGCATCACCTAAATTGCCATGCTGTAAATCAAAGCTACTCACTTTATCTTTTTTAGTCAAGCTGCAACTGCTTCTTGTTGCCATCTTGTAGTTCTTATCAACGGGCTTGAAATATTTTGAGTTTTTTTAATACTCGTATCTTCAATATTTTGGCGTTAATACTGCAAGAAGTCGGTTTTGAATTTTGTGCTTCACTTCTCTGCATAATCTAAAGTGATTTTTTGAAAAGATGAGAAAAATATCTTGTATCAAGGATTTTTTAGCAAAGGCTTTTTACTTTTCTAAGGGAACGTTTTCTGATTGTAGTGAGCGCTAAGTGTACTGCGAATAAAGGATTATACCACGAATTTCTACGTCACTCATGAGTATATCCTGCACTATTGGTTCACTCAATATTTACGGAGGAATTTTGTGTGCGAGCAAACTACAGTACTGCTACCCTTTGCACTAAGAATCGTTTTTTTATAACTCCGGCCTCCCACGGCATAATCATTATTTTAATTCTTAATATGAACTCTGGTCATGCACTCGTACTTTTAGATTAGAGAGGCGGCACATGTTTGTGACCACGCCTATGCAGCGAACGGTAGAAAATGGTGCGAATAATTCATGTTAGAACTGATGGTACTGTTGCATGTGCCTGGACCATTGAAGACAGTGTGGGGAATTACGTCGCTTGTAGTTACTCATATCGTTTCTTCATTTCTCTTTAGTTCTTTTCTTCTCCCAGTATTGTTTCAAAGTGCTCACATTTACCAGTGTACTTGAATTTAAATATTTCTACATACGAATGAAATTCAAATATTTGTGTCGTTGGGCAGGTACTCGAGGACAGGAGGTCTTTGGGTGGTCCATCTCCACTAAGAGGAAATGCCCCAGTTTGGCGCCCAAGAAACAAAAGTTCCCAGCATGCGCAACCTCCTCCCTCAACAGCCTCCTCCAACTCAGCCGCGACCGACAAAACTAGGCACCGCGTGAGCTCTTCGGGTGTCCTTCCAGGTGATCCCAGCGTAGACATCATGCAAATGTTCGGCCCGTCTGCTCTCTTCGACAGTGGCGCGAGGGAACCAAAGAAACTTTTCGGCTGTTCGTTTTGCGCTTACCAGACCCCCATCAAAACCAATCTACGAGTTCACGAGCGTACTCACACTGGCGAAAAGCCGTACAAGTGCCCACATTGTGACTACCGGTCGTGCCAGGCATCTAATCTCAAGAGCCACCTAATGCGGCACGTTGCAGAGGAGCATGGTGCACCTCCCCAGTGACGGACGCAAGAATGGCTCTAGTTGGGCAACTTAAGTAACAAATGCAGAGTGTCTGATGATGACTGTTGCAACAGCTTCACCTGTTCCAAGTTACTCTGTTTCATACCACTATTGCATGCAGGAGCTGCAAGTGGAAATGTACGTAGCTATAAAGATCGTCATGATAGGGACTCTCCCGATGACCGCTCAATTAACTCTTTACAGATTTATCAGGTTTGCTGTGGGTTTGCCTCGACTTCTTAGAACAGCGACATGCTGACCAAAAATGTTTTATTTGGTAGTACTGGTTCATGAAAAGTGACTTCAGCTGATGGAAGCTACAGAATCCTCTTTTTGGTTAAATTTTTTAGTGTGAAATAATTCAACTCCATCCGTTCTCATTCCAAGACACACGTATTTGCTCTGTTGGGCAGACGCATTATTTTTAATGAAGCTATTGAGAGTTTCTATTTTTTAGTGGTGCAGCATTGCATTGTTATACCAAATACCGGGGCCACGACAAAGCTGAGCCATCCATATTTATTCTATTTATGAAGTTTTACCGCCCAGGTTGTAAGATTGTCCAGACATCCGCTGTAACCCAAAGTTCCCGTAGCTATTTTTCATCAGTTCAGGAGACCGTCCACATTTTGGGCCGACGTTTTTCCTATGGGACGGATCGCTTTCAAATTTGGCGCACTCACGTAACGCGACGAAAGAAACGCGTATTGATCCTGGTATTTCGTTCCAATTTTCTAAAAAGAAACGAAATGTTGTAAAGTGTCTTTTTTGTAAAATTTTCGGAAAATTTGAACTACCTTCATTAGTGCACTAGAATGGTGAGGTTGGGCTCATTAGATGTTTCAATTCAAAGAGCCAATATAATAGAATGAGATTAGAAAACACAGAGAAAAATACATGACATTTTGAAAGTATGTATTTCCAAAGTTCAGTTTATTCAAATTTTTGTAAATAACTTCTTGTGTTTCAAAAATTAAATAAATCGTTGTATTAATTTTGTTTACATTAAAATTCCCTATTGAATAAACTACGTTTCTTTTTTATAGGCCGAAAACTCTGAGAACTAAAACTTGTTAGTCAGAAAACTTAATTTTACACGAGAAGCAAATAAATGTAAAAGGTTTCATTTTCACGGAGCTCCGTCTCAATCACCTGCAAAAGATGCGTTTGATATATTTAACTATCGATTTAGAATGATACTCACCAAATGTTGTGTTGTGACTGCTGCACTCCACATGAGTTAGAGACTGGAAGAGAGTCGGAAGCGGAATCGTTACTGAGCTGCTCTGGGCGAGCATATCCCCACTCCTAGTTCATGTACCCATGTGCAGTGTCTATGTTTCAGGACTTTGTTAGAACCATCATTAATTGATTCTCAAACATTATGATGCATGGTTTGCGTGTAAATAATATGTAACTTCGCCAAAATTATATTTTTTCTCTTTCTACCATAACGCAGTCAGTTTTGCATGTACAGCTATCAAATTTTGAAATGTGAAGTCGTTTCAGAAGGCATGGGATTGGCCATAGGCAATAGGGTTAGGATATTTAAGTTTGTCTGTCCCATGATATGGGAACATTTAGGTTACCTCAGCTTTAGCTAACCCTTTGGGACTTCTATCTTTCGTGCCCACTGTGAATCTTTCTATTTTTATGCTTTCGTCGCTGATGATTTTTTATTTTTCCTTCCACCTTCTTAACTTACGGTTTCTATGCTCAAGGAATCCTGCGTAGGAATACACCTTGTGCATCTATTCCCGTTCTGAAAAGTCTATACTAAATGGTCCCTTCTTTTTCGGTGCGAGGTAGCTTTAGTTACTAAAGCACAGCTATCCTTACTGCTACTACAAATACTACTACTATGTTATGATGTTATGAACTATGCATCAAAGAACGTTTTGCAACTAAAAATGCATTGTCAAACATTTGAACAAAACGCCACCGGACGGTCTTCTTAAATGTACATTAGATCGCAACTTGCCTCCTCATCCCATCATGATTAATCCAGACCGTCCGATGGGCCATGTAAATTATTGAGGTTGAGTAGAACATAATAGACTCATTTTGTGGTATGAATGTGACGCAGCTCTACAACTCGCGCAAATAAAATATGGAGACCAGATTCACATAACAGTATACTTATCCGTAGGGTAGGAAGCGTAAATGCAACGAATATGAAGTTCTCATGTTTTTACCTGAGAACGTTGGCAACCGGGCTTACCTGGTACGTCAAATGAAGCAAATAAAAAATGTGTCCTTCATGAAATGTAGCAGCAAAGAGCTCCTGTATGTCTATTTGTTGGCCAATATGAGCAATATTATGCTGTATTACATGTAAATTCTATGTTCCTTGCCCAAAATCCTGAATTGAATTTTCGGTAATGGAATAACTCAATGAATATTTTATTTTACTCATTTCTTTCCTTGTGCATTCCAGGTTTGCTCTTAAGGTTCCATTCGTAATGTTTGAAGTTCGAAGTACATTTTTGAATTTGCTTTCGTTTTCTTTGATCCCATCTTCATCTCCGTTGTTACTTTTTTAATTATTAGAGATGTCCAATAAAAAAATAATTGTGAGAAGTTTTCTAGTGCGGTGTTTCAATATAGAATCACGTGAATTCATTATCAAGTCAAATCAAAATTGAAGCGTGTTATTGCGCGCGGTCTGTGCTGCTGGGAAATCGTGAATCTCTAAGTTTTCACTGTGTCTGACTAGTGTTCCTCCGTGAACAAGAAAAATTAGCACTCAACTTGTTGACTTAAATTCTTACCCGCTCTTGGATTTCGACATTCCATACTACATGAAACACATCGGAAATGTAGGTAAAGTATTTTCCTATTTGATAAATCTAGTAATAGTAATGTTTCTCTTCATTATTATAAAAAGTCATTTTTCATTCTTGTAGATTCATTTATTTACAAAATATCATTTTGACTTCGTGCAACCTTGCCTGGACCACTTCTCCTTTTTTTGCTTGACCGTATTATAGGGAAGACTGAAGCTCTCACCGAAGAGAACATTTACATGTGCATACAGTATTACTGATCCATGCTTTGTGTTATTGCAGATTACTTGGGAACAAGATATGACGGTCCGGCAGTCGAGACTCGGTAATGAGAGTCTTGAAGCATCAGACGGCAAGCGCTCGTGGCGCCCGGTGGGCAGACCGAGAACTATTCCTTATACGTCGGATCTAAAGCAATTTGCATGCTCGCACTGCACGTATTCCACTTCGCTTAAGAGCCATTATGTGCTTCACATGCGTACTCACAGTGGGGAGAGACCTTACCAGTGTCACGTTTGTAGTTATAAATCAGCTCAAAAAGCAAACCTCAACAGACATCTTCTAATGCATCAGAATGTGTGATAATCACGATCAGTTGAAGACCTCAACGCTAATCCATCAAATGAACTGGGTCACCGTGCCAAGCTTTTGTGTTAATGGAGTCGATTTAAGGTAGAGTGATCGTGAAATATTCGACGGTTTCCGAAGAAAAAAAATGTTGAGCAACGTCAAAAACAAATTTATTGAAACAAAATTTTACTGGCACAGATATTTTAATAATATTGACAAATTTCGCTAGGAAAATTATCATAAGCTTGGATCACATCCTGGAACTTGGGGCAAACTGATTTTACAGTTTCTTTGCTAAAGATTTAAAAAACTGCATTCTGTCGATCAACCGGGCTTTTGTATTACTAGTACAGCAATTGGCATCTTTTTGAACTGCACTACACACACAAAAGTTCAGTGGGTTCAGATCCTGGGAGTTAGCGGGACGAACATTGAAACTGGTGAAGTCACAAAAATTATCCGACAAATATTGCTGACTTTTCCCAAAGGTAAGGGAGGGAACTGAATCCTGATACCATACCATCGGCTACCAGTTTTAACCTGGGTTTAACTATAGTATTTAGTAATTTCACGTAGCCAGTTGAATTGAGCGTGAGACCTTTGACATAAAACAGGCATCAAATCATTCTCACTGGAAACACTTAAATCGAGGAAATTTGGTGTACATGACACTAGGGGTTCATTTTGCACTGTAAGCAAGCCATCTGTTATTCCGCGTGTTATGTTTTAAATTCTGACTCCATGGTTTTCATGATTATTTTATGACCTGCGCTGATCGTCATGATACGAGTTATTTTTTTCCAATTTTCAGGTTGTTTCCAGTTATCCTTTCTCGCTGCCATCACGTATATGAATGAATTAGAAACAAGCTTATAAATGACATGTTGTGGGAGTAAATATGTACGACCAATTTTAGAAAATTTGGAATTGAAATATTTTCAGGTTTATCCCAAACACCTCATTATATTTGTGATAAGCCGTCATGAGAACGTAAGGGAGTCCCCAAATTTAACCACCTTCAAAAATGTAAGTCAATGAAAATTGCAGATTGCTCACTAAAATTATGTTTCATAATTCAGAGAAAAGGGGGTGTTATAGTTTTTAAGTTTGTTTGGTGACCATTTTACCATGTCAAGTCCATTTTTGGTTGTGTAAAGAGCTACAACAGTATGTGAGCGGAGAAAAAGTTTTTTCGATTGGCACCTGTAAGAATGTGGTTTGGTGCAGGTGAGTATGGATATAACAAAATCAAACTAGTGTGAAAGAATACTAAAATTAATCGTAAATCTTGTAACAGTTTTGTCGAGCTCTTGACATTTTGCACTCAAGTCAAAAGCCTATGTCTGAAACACCTAGAGCTAAATTTTGGGGGCATTAAGTTGTGGGTAAAACAAGTACGATCTATGTGTAGGATTATTGTTATTCATTTTCCCTAATTTTTTGTCAGAAAAAGTTTGTTCTCTTGTAATAAGTTATTCCAGTCTTTGCATTATAATTTAATACGGTCTAATTTCTGTAGTATGAATTGCCGTTTTCAAGACGTAAGAATAAAGTTTAAGTTAATATTTATTAGGCGTTCTGCATAGGGCATCCCACGTATCGTTGAGCCTTGGGTCTAGTTTCATAGGATTGAAATTTCTTCTCAGGCGAAAAAACCTATTTTCACAAGGTTCCCGAACCTATAGAAAGTTATATGCAAAGATATTCAAACGGTGATACTAATAAAACGGTTTAATGCAAACTTCAAACATGGTAGGGTTACGTTTTCGCAATTAATCTCTACCCTCTTATGCAAGTTACGTTATGCCATAAGTAAAGTAACCTAAGCAACGCAACTGAGAGAACGAACGAATTTGCAGAAAGATGTGTTATAAAGCAGAGGGGGTCATCTGTGCCACAGGTTGTATGATATAAAATAATTTCAATCATCTTTTCTCGTCGTGATACTTTCGTAAAGAAATGTATACATATGTGAAAATTAAAATCTGTCCAATGAAACTTAAATCTAGGTTTTATAATGTGGTATGCTTTATGTAGTACGGTTGAATAAAGTTACCATTGCCGAACCCATGTAAATTGACTTTAAATTGTCTAAATATATAAGTTGAAGTTTTTCTCGTTCGATTCATCTAACTTGGAGGAGGCTTGTTGTGTGTGTGAAAATTGGAGGCCAGTATTTCGTAGTGGAGTCCTGAAGTTGCTACTACTGTCGGGCGAAGTATTGCACATCAGTTTCGGAATAATATGAGTGTGGTAGTAAAAGGGGAGTTGGATTGTTTGTGAAAATGGTTGAGAAGAAATTAAGGTAGGAAATGTTTTTGAGTGTGAAAACGTCCTTGTGGTTACATGTGAAATAATAAAAAGAAGTAAATGTGTCATCATAATTGCATGTATGACAACTGAAGGACCATTGACAGAGGAAGAGAATGCTAAGAAGTACTCTAGGATTAAGAAAATTGTGCAAGCACATAAAAGATATCCAGTGATTGAAATAGGTGACATCAATGGCCATATTGGAATAATTGGTGAGAATGTCAATGCAAATGGACAGAAATAGAGTTTTGTGAAAGAAATGAGTTTGAAAATCTGAAAGTCATAGGTTGAAATGGTGTGCATACATAGAAAAGCAAAGAGTAGAAAAGTGCAATTGACTATGTGTTAGTGAACTCTGAAGCAAGAAAGCATGCTATTGGGATGCATGTAGATGAAGAAAAATTTGATGTGGAAATTGTTCACAGAGATTTAGTACTTGAATATAACTGGAGTGGAAAAGAACAAATCCAAAAGACAACTGAAGTGAAAGGAAACTAATGTATGAGAGCAGCCAATTGGATGATTTTCATAAGTTAAAAGTGGTGAAGCAATAGAATTGATTTGAATAGTAATGTAATAAGACCTTTATATGATATAGCAGAGCAAACAGTTGGGTAAATGAAGTGCAAAAGCAATAAAAGGAAATAGAAATGGTTCAGAAGAGTAATGAAAGAGTAGCGTTTAAAACAAAAACTTTTAGCAAGAAATAAAATAAAATTTGTCAATTGTTTGAAAAGTAAATCATTACAGAAGTTAAGTGGTAGGATATATGAGGTACATATAGGTGTTAATAAAAAATGTGGAGAGATTTATTTATGAGGCTAACGTGAGGTAACATAACATGATCCAAAATATAAAGCTATAACAAAGAGATCCAGAAAGAATAAAACAGTATGAATTCATACCAAGGTAATAATTGATGCAATAAAGTAAATTTGAATGAATTTGTAGTTACAGGCTGCACAGTGGGATAGGTTGTAAATAATAAAAGCAGTTAAAATATTTTAGTAAAATGTGGAAGGAATTAATAAACACAGAAATTCTGTAAATGTTATGAATCTCTAGAATGGTGGATAAGATGTGAATCTTCAGATTGGCCGACATGATCTTTAAGCAGGAGGTAAAATTACATGTAAAACTTTCTTAGAAAGGTGAAAAGGGGGAAAGCTAATGGACTTTATAGTGTTCTATACGAGTTGTATAAACATAGGAGCTATTAGTATTATGAGCATGTTAAAATGAGATATGTATGAGTGAAAGGTTTTCATGTGTGTAGGTTAAATGCAACATAGTGTTAGTAAACAAAGTTAATCATAAGAGTATAAAAAACTGAAATATTATAGATCTATTGCATTGGCTGACGTGGCAAAAGTTTTCATGGTACTCTAAATGAAAGGATGAAACATGTGAAAGAACATGGATTGATGCATAGGCAGCAAAACAGTTGTAAGAGGGACAGACATAATGAGAACAACTTGTTTATTATCAATTGAGAATTAAAAGAAAAAGAGAAAAATGGATATCCACATTGGATTAAATAAATATTTGTAACATATCAAATGATTTATATTTTTTGCTACTGAAAATATTTAGAAAACCTTGGAGAATTGCAAGTCCTACATAAGAGAGGGCAAGATCAAACACATTCGGTAAGGTTTAGTGAACAAAAATTTATTTAAAGATGTTCATACAGTAAAAAAAATGAAAAAAGCAGAATGACAAATAAGAATTGGTAATATAACTTTCAACTATATTAATACTTGGTTGTATAGCTCTTTTTAGCTACAACCACTTAAAGGAAATACCTGTACAAAAAAATAAGGGTTGTGCAGAAGTTCAGAACTATTTTCCTTCATTCTTCAGAGCACAATTGTTCCAATTCAGCCAAATTTGGTTTTCTTATTCCAACTAAAATTTTTAACTGTTTCCAAACATTTTCAATTACATTAAGGTCTGACAATTGTGAAGGCTAGCCTAAAACTGTGATGCTCTTACTACAGAGCCAATCTGAAGAGTATTTCAGTAATTGGTCAAAATCAGGTTTTCTTTAATGACATGTTGTCCTGGGGCTGCAGACAAAAACCAACCCCATAACATGATGTTTCCAACATTGTGCTTTACTGTGGGCAGGGTGTTTATTCATTGTTGGAAGTATACAGTTTTTTGTTTAACAGTCTTGTGGTAATTATTGCCTAACAGTTCAATTTTTCTCATCTGACTATAGAATGATCAAAATTGTCACCTCCTCTGTCAATAAGAGCATTTGCATATTGCAGTCAAGATGCAACATGTTCTTTCTTCAGCAGTGAGACTTTTTGAGCAGTATGTTTCTTCAGGTCTTCATGCAGAACATCCCTAATGATTTGCTTTGATATGTTCACTGCTGCTGATTTCAAATGTTCTAGTTCTTGGTGAGATATCTAAGGGTTTTTTTAATCATTGTTACAATTTTAGAGCAATCTTGTGATAGTTTACTAGGAGCACCCAATCTTGCTTTATTGACCACAATCCCTTCAGATTTCCATTTTTTACATTGGCTTGTGCACTGCTAATAGGAATAGAGAGTTTTCCTGGAAATTTCCTGAAATTGGTGCCAGCTGTGTTTTTTTTATAATCATACTCACATGGAAAGCATGATCAAGGATTCACAATTCTGAAGAGAAAATAAGAATAAAAGAATAGGGCTTTTCCTTCCCAAACAGCAGTTTCTTGGCTTCTTGCTCAGACAGCAGCAATAGATTGTCATCCAGGTACTGCTAATGAAAGACATCCATTAGAGCTTCAATCATGAGGCCTCTTGGAACAGATGGCTTACTTTCACAGCACTATTGTTAGCCATATCCTCATTCCTTCAACTAAGGCTATTCAACAGCATCAAAATTGCTGACCTCAAATAAATGAACAAGAGGGGACATCCAGTTTTTGGCTACTCTTTATAAGTAGGATTCAACTAAAGTAAATTATATACTATGTGAAATTTAAACTAGAATAGCTCAGTAGGTACACATAGCAGTTGTTCTACATAATCATATGTTTTTAAACTGCTGAAAAACAAACTATATTATTTTACATAATATTCAGAAATATTTTCATTTAGGTGGAAGATGAAGAGTTGAGTTGTAGATTAATAACAAATGACTCATAACCTCATTCTCACCCTTCAAATTTAAACTTTTAATCTTTAGGGTGTCGATTCAAAAGTTTTTTGAATCACTAAAGATTTATTTTTAATGTGAGAGGTTAACCAAACCTTTTTAAATTGATAGATGAGTTCTTTTAAAGGAAATTGAAACAAAATTAAACCATGAAATGTCTGAACAACTGGAAATTTTAGGTTAAGTTCCAGGAGTCTAAACATGAGGGCTCACAGAGTCATTTTGCTGGCTTGTGTTTGGAAGAAATGCCTCATTAGAGAGAAACCTTTGGCTGTGTGTAATTCATTTCACTGTACTTACTGTCTAGCTTTGCATAAGTAACAGCTGTAAGTTTCATTTTCATCAATTCAGAACAATAAGACAGATTTGAATGGTCAAATTAACTTTGCTTTGTATTTTCTCCATACATTAATGTATTAATAAAAAACCAAGGAGTATTGATATTCAATGAAAAAAGCTGCTTCCTATGCAGCAGTTATGTTATTCCTTCCTTGTTAATTAGAGTTGTTGCTGTTGAACTATGTGAAATTTTTAACCATCAGGCTATGCTATTGCAAATGTCATTTGCATGACTGAAAGTACCTATGCTCTCAAACCAGAGAATGACCAGGAGCTTGTGTATTAACTGAGATTGAATTATTGTTGTAGTTTTATTCACGTCTCTAAGTAAGGCATTACATGTCTTTCCTCTGTTTCTTCTTAAAACACCAATTCAGGGACTTGGAAGAATGTCAAGAATTATCCATCTTTTTCAAACTTTCTATGAAAACCACTAGACTTCTATTTATTTACAAGTAAATTTGTTTTTAAAATAGAAATTACCTTGAAATTATTTCAAGAGTTAGACATTTATGATGGAAGATGTTGTTAACTCATCAATGGGATCCTTTCCACACAAGGCTGCTGTCACAAGATTATGTTTGAGAGTAGCTTGTGGACTTGTGCTGCTACTGCTCATGCCATTGAGAGGATGAGCAAAATGCCACATTCCCTCAAGACAGGTAAACTAATCATGCTTAATGTCATCATTGCTTTCTGTTGGAAAATTAACTTTTACAAAAAGTTAGTTTTTTAGAATTAGCTGCAAGTCAACTTATATATTGTATAACCAATCTCTAGCATTAAAAAAAATTCTAGTTCTTCTGCCTCCTCTGAGATTTATTTGTCATGGATGTTTGTGCTGTCTCCCTTGTAGACTACAGTGAGCTGAAAAATAAAAAACAAATGAATAATTATACTATTTTGAAAGTAATTTTAATCAAATTTTTCACAGATTTTCACTTTTTGTCTTTTGGTTGTTTTCCAATAACTAAATTTCAAACACTTTCCATTAAATCTTGACTGAAGTGAAGCTACAATATTCTCATAAAGGATATTATGAAACTTTCCATTTTAAAAATGCAGGTACCTAGCAAATCAAATTCTTATTGTTATTTCTATGTTCCAGGTGATGATTCAGCTAAGCCACGGTGATGACGTTTCTCAGGTTTTGGGCCTCAACCATGACACGAGGACCACTCGTCCACTGAGCCGTAACTCCTAGTTGCTGCCATGCGGGTTGTGAAGTCCTTGCTGTAAGTTACAAGCGCTTCCCATTCTAATTTTTTTGCTGCCACATCAATGAATTTATAGAATTGGTGATGAAATATTTGGATTGGTTAAATTATAGATGCTCCAACGTGAAATTTAGACTGGGTTATATCTATCACATGCCTCTGAATGATGGTTTGCCTTCACTTCTAACTAATGCTGAACTTTGCAATGATCTCTCGACATTTTAAACGCTGTCTTCTTATTGTTTGATCAGAGTCCCACAACTTGTTTATGTACTTGTACTTGTCTGAAAGTCTATCAGTTCAGTTGAAATACATACTTTCTCTACCTAAGTATATTTGTGAAGACATAAAACTATTATCGAGTGTTTGTGGAGGCCTTCTCTGATTAATTTAATGTTAACCATTTTTCATGAAGAAACTCATTCAAAATCATTATGTTTATTTGTCAGAGGTTTGTTTCAAATTTTCATGTCCAGTAGAAAACTTCTCCTTTCCAAGATGAAATATATGCTCTCTTAAACTGCTTGTGGAAGATCGGTCATCCTATTTGTTGTTTAATCAGAATCTCCAGTCTTAAATACAGAACAATGTTAAGCCCTTGCAAAATATTATCAATGACTTTTAACTTGGTAAGAACTCTGCACGTTTATCTTAAGTGGATTGTGGCCAAGCCCACATGTGATGGGAACTGTGTTTTAACATGTTGGGGCAAAATAAAGAACAGAAAATAATTTGCATGGAAAAACTCTACTAAAAATAAACATCTTGAAGATAGCTTCTCTTAAAACTTACTGTGTATTCATTCTCTAGATCAGGAAGTATACGGTATTTCCAAATTACATTCTACAATTTTCTGAGTTAGGAAGTATACGATATTTCCTAATTATATTCTACGAGGAGGCTTAAAAAAGTTTGTGGAAAAAGTCCAAAACTAAAAGTTGTTTGAACTGATTTTGATGAAATTGCACGTTTTATATCGACATGTAATAACATATTCAAACACGAACCCTTAAGTGCTCACAATAACACATCGCCGCCAGTTGGAAGTCAAGGTGGGTCTATAGGCTGTAGCGCCCAGATCACCAGCAAACGACGGCATATCTTTTATTGAAATTTTGAACAAGTGGGATGAGGACTCTTGAAGCTTTTCTGCAAAGAATTGTGACAAGGGATGAAACATGACCTCACCAGTATGATCCCGAGGATAAAATTCAATCTAAGCAGTGGCTGCCTAGGAGTGGAAGTGGACCAGTCAAAGCAAAACCTGAACTCTTCCACCACGAGAATGCACCGGCTCATGGTGCTCGGCAAACAAGGGCTGTGCTACGTGAATTTTGATGAGAAATTATCAGACATTCACCTTACAGTCCTGATTTGGCACTGTCCAATTTTTTTTTGTTTCCAAAGTTGAAAAAAATCTGTAAAAGGGTTTCATTTTCTATCAATTGAAGACTTAAAAAGAGCCGCTCTGAGATGAGTCACATCACAAAACCCTCGGTTCTATGCCGACGGACTTGAAGCCTGGCATCAACGTTTGGAGAAGTCGTTTGACCTTATGGAGCATATGTTGAAAGATAAAGATAACAACTGAAATAGCTTTTTTGTACTATCCTTTTTTCAATAACTTTTTGAAGTACCCTCGTATGTGTAAAGGATACAAGGGGTCCGAAAGAATGTACTCGCTATTTGTATTGCAATACTTTCGGAATCAAAAACCTGTGCATGCGTGCAAATTGGTAGCTAGCGCTCATTACCCACGACTAATTTAGTAGTTTTACTACACTTCCGCATAAGTTCAGTAATTGTAAAGCCTTTTTTATTTCTAAATTTTTGAATTAGGAACGGTGGGTACATTTAATTAGGCCCTCTGTATTTGTTCCCCGTTAGTCCTTGTGACCAGCTAAGTGACTTGGCTTCTCAATTCAGTCAACACATATACTAATTTTACCTTTTGTTAGTATCTTCTATCCAATAATGTGTGGACACTTGAATAACTTTGTCTTTGATCACAGATCAGAGGAAACCTACCTGTCTAGACGAGAGACTACTCATTCGTGATACCGGTTCGAGGCATCCTTTTGTTCGCCAGTGTCTCACACCGCCACACATCGGATGTGTTGCGTTAGAACAAGATTCTCCAGGTGAATATGTTTTTTTTTGCACCAACGGTGTCAGAAGTTCTTCCAATGTTTTGCTTTGCATACTGAAGCACGTCCTAGAACTAGCCTTTTTGTTTTAAGTGAAATTGACTTTCACTACCATAACAAACTTTTTCATACTACTCGATTTAGCAATTCTAACACTTGATGTTCATTACGAAACGTTGCAGAAGAGTGGAAACGTAATTCCTCACTGTCAGATTTACGTTTATCCTGGCAGGAGGAACTTGTTGATGAAGTTGATCAAATGGAGTCATTGAGAGTGAAGTCATCTCTCATTTGAGTGCTGGTAGACAGAGCGCTCAACCTTAGCCAGTACAAGAGGTCTCCAACTGAAACAAAAGCATGGAAAGCCGCTCTCAGATGCTTCAGTTTACGCAAAAACCAGAAAGGAAAATGCCAAAGCCTTTTTCTCAAACTGAACGTTTCGACGGTCTCAGTTAAAATTAAGTCGAAACGTACAGTTTTAGGAACTATTCTAGCGATATCGCTTTTTGTTCCTACATCTGTTTTTTCTACTAAAATGATGCATCCGACGGTTGTTTTCCTTACTTTCGTTTCTCATGTAATGTTACTCAAAAAACAGAACTTGTATCCATCCACAGATAAGTGGTGCAACCTATCGCACTCTCCGACACATCGTTGTGCATGTGTCAGTGAAGAGGATCTGGCCCCTCCGACGGTTGTGGCGCGTGAGTCGCGGAATCGAACACCGGACTCGACACGACGTTATTTATTGAAGCAATAACCAGTGGCATTCGGCTTCCCGTAATCTTTTCTGTAGCTTTAAAAATCTTAAAATGAAGACATGCAGTATTGAGTAGCTTAATAATAATGATACTATAGCCCTAAAAACCAATACAAGTATTCATTAATGCTGAAATAAAATCGTCTTTTATAACCTGGCCTTTATGGTCTGCTCAATCAAAAGCTTATCAGTATGTATATTTTTTCTGATACTGTTTGTAGGTTTCGGGTGATGAGATGCCATATCGTTATTAGTTTTCAGAAGCATTCTTCCGTAGATGACTTAAGAGATCCAAAACGATCTCATTCAGCAGCGAATGAGATCATTAGACTCCTTCCCTAGCAATAGTAAAAATATGATTGGAGTTACCGACTGCTTGAACATGAGTGCATGGTATGAATACTCATAACAAAACGGGTGGAGCGTTACGGAAGCAATTAAGATTAAGCACACCAGCAGTATTGGGGTGAAGGCAACCTTTCACACCCATTTTGATCGGGTGAACGCGTATGGGAACTGGTAAGCTAGAATATAGAACTGATCAAATTGTTCTCGTCAATCAGTCAATGAAGTAAGTCGCTTCCTACGTTAAAGGTTCAATGTTTCATCACTTGGATATTCCTGACCTTTGCCATTAAAAGGAATTTTAACCAAGCCTGAAGCAGAACCCTGTCGTCTATCTGGAAGTATTATGGAACAGAATATAAGCGTGATGGTAGTGAGAATTGAAGGACTTTAACATTTAGCCGTGACGATAACTAAGCATATTTGTGTGACTGAATTTTGTTAATAAATCTCACTCGTTACGTCAGAGTAATCTGATGTGTTCTCATCATCCTTCATATAATTTAAGGTGCATGTAGTCAATGTGCTCTTGCACAGAATGGATTTAAATCTTTTCACTGTAGGTTCCTGAGTGGAGGGGGTGTTTATCACGCGTACTCCAGTAACTCGATTTGGAGACAAAGATACAAGTAATGTACTATGATTAATTATACAAAAAGTGAAAAGAACGGTTTTCAATCATCCATATCAAGAGTTAATGTGCGATGCGACGATAAATTAGAAATGAACATTGCAACGTCCATTCTGTCTGAGTTGAAATGAATTATATATGCAAATTTGATCATGGGGGATCTTTAGTGTAGTGTTTCCAAAGGCAGCGTGTAATCGTAAGCCCTACTTGGTTGGGCTTCTTTAATTTGAAATTGGGCAATGATGAACTCTTACATCGTTGCGTTGTAACAGAATATCCAAATCATAAGCTCGAAATTCTGAGTATTTGACTCACGAAAAACGTTAAATATAGAATTGTTTGCACGTCAATTAAAATGGACATTGTGCCAACATTGAGGGAATATGTCAGATTGATGTCTTTTGCAAACGGGTTCTGCTCTTACACAGAATTCAATAATTTAGAGAGGTGAGACTGAAAATTTGGGAAATAAACCTTTCAATTAGACACACCTAAATTACAAAATGAATAAACGTATGGGGCGAGCGCCCTTATAGTGAGGTCTGAATAATTGTTTCAAACTATTAATCTTCATGATGACGCAATGATCTCGGGCCCCGTTGATGCTCTATTATGGGCTAACACAGATTAATGAGTAACTTGCATTTAAAAAAGCAATAGTGATAGAAGCTCAGATGTACAGTAGGTGTCAACTATATATGAATGTATAGGGACTCCTGAAAAAAATCAAACTTCATTTTCAGGATTTTGTTCTAGCTTTCGATGAATTAATTTTCAAATATGAAAAGGTTGCCGTTGCTGAAACCTTTCTTAATATATATATAACTTTGTAGTCGAGCAGTTTCAGTGTTTTAAGTCGGAGATATAGAAGGTGACGCATTATCTAATGATCACGTAAACTTTAATTATTCTGTTTATAGAATATGTTGTTGACTTGAATGTTACTGGTTGCTCAACAGTATTTGTTATGTATAACATGACTGTAAGACAGTTTTCGTGCAAAGGGTCAAAATTTCAGATCAAATTCTTTTAACAGTATAGCTGATGTCTACTTTTTGTCTCTCTACTTAATATAAAAAACTTGTATGCAGAAAAAGCATTATGTCAATGGCAAATTTTTAAAAACAAGCCATCTCACCGGGCTCTCGTAGATACAAGATAACATTTGATCATTCACAAGGCGTTATGGCGTCTCCGTATCTGTGAGATAGGTGTGAAATTTAAGAATGTTGTTGGTCATGTATTCTGTTTATTCATTTTGTGAAGCTACTGTTCGTGCATGTTGCTAAATTTTAACATAATATGATCAAGTGGTATGATTTATTTGTTTTGAAATATGGAAATTGCAGTTGAATATTGATTTAAGTTAGTCTCAAGGAATGAAATTCACACGGCTAATTGGATGATTTCGTAGCCTTTACAATATATACATGTTTTTAAAATTCTAATATGAGTGTAAAAGAAATTCAATGCGGAATAAGTACTTATTTATACAAAGGAATCCTGTTTTATTTACGTTTGTGATGTATTCATTTTTGATGCAAAATGTAGTTTTATGTTGGTAATACATTGGGGAAGCTGAAAAAAAGGTTGGGATTTATACAGTGTGCCTTGATATCCTTATAATTTTTCTGCCTATTTTAGTAAGAAATGTTAATTCAGCCCTGTATTAAAGTTCAGCCTGGATTACTAAGTATAATTTCAGAAATTGATAGTAGAATGTTTTTTGGAGCCTTTGTCTTCTTAATGAGTGGGCTCACATTTTTGTCCTTATCAAGTGGGGGAAGAGTTTGTCTCATGACAATGTAGTGTGAGATTGCTTTACTCTTTAAATTGCCTAATTTGGGAGTCATTTACATGCAGGATGTAATATAAGCATGTTGGATGAGTATTTTGTAATATAACTTAGAAAGAAATGGGTCCATGGGTTGGTGAAAGTTTTTCATGTTCAAGTACCTAAGTAGCTTACTGCATAATATTGCTCCCATACTTAGGTGGTTGCTGCAATTGCTCATTTTTTGTAGACAAACATTGGCAATGAAATACAGTTGAGGTTAAAATTCCTCGGTTAACTTAGGAAAAAAGCAGTAAGAGTAGAACCCAAACAATAAGAGTAGAACTCAAACAATAAGAGTAAAACTCTAAAATGCATTAAAATAACACTTTTCCTAAGTCAAACTGACCACCCTTCATGCAAACTGGCCAAGTTAATGTTCTCTGCTATTCCTATGAAGATGGTAAAAAGACGAGAGCAATAAATGCAAATGTACATTTATTTTGATCAGGCTGATCAGATTTTGTATAATATTGATTGGAATGCACCTTATGTTATAAAATTTGATGTCAATTTTTGTATGCTTCATTTTCAGTTCAATATATGAATCACATGCAACTGGTGCAAAATATTAAACAATCTACATCAGGAATCAAGATGTGGGGTGACAAGCTGCCAACTGGGGCAAAGCAGACTGAATTCAGGATGATTTGTTTATGAATATTGGAAAAAAGACAAGCACGTTTTTTAAATATCCTAAATAGAAACGACCCAGTAAATTTCCTGAGTGATTTATTAGTTTTCTGTTGAATATAATAAAATATGTGATATTTAAGAAAAATTACTGGTGAAGTTAGTTAATTTTTTTTGGACTTTGATATGCATTTGCCATCTGATAGACAGTCACCACCTTGGTGTGGAAGGGTGAAGTGTTGTAGTAAGCTGCTGGTGCATTACATTATAACTTTAGTACTTGTGTGCTCATTTTTACTGAAAGTAATTTGAGTCTTCCTATTCATGTCACCACTGTCTATTTGCCCAACAAACCCACAAGGTCTTTTCACCCAACAGTTACGAGTTCTTAGGCTTGCAGAAAGTGAGCCCAAAGTCCACATTCTGCCTATAAATTCTAAAAATACACCCTGCCACTCACTTGCTGGGTTTAAGGAAAAATAGACCTTAAATTATGAAGTTAATGGGCTGAGCTTAACTTCAGTGACCAAAATACCAATGAGCTCAAAAGGGTTCCAGTAAGACCAACATAGTATTGGTTTTGTTCACTTTTTATCCAGTTTGGTCAAAGGTAAAATTGAAACTATGAAAATATAAAAAAATGTATTCAACTAATAATGAGTAATAAAAATACAAGAATGCAAAAAAGTAAAGAATCAAATCATCTGAACTTTACACTAAACTAGGAACCAAAGAAGGAACAAGCACAAAAATAAACCTGGGCATGCAATCAAATGGATTGAAACACCAAGGGTTCCAATTAAAAATATTTATTAAACCATTGGCACCAATGGGAAAAAAATTCAAAAACTCAGGAATAAATACATTGGTAAATGAAAGAACAAAGAGTAGTGATAAAATAAAGCTTTAAATGGTGCAGATCTTCTGGTAGCTGAATAGTGCTTTAAGAGTATCCTAAGACTGGTCACTCTACATTATAGGAGAATAAGGAGAATATGGATTTTCTGCTCATCTAACTTATATATAAAAAAGATAGGGTAGTGAAATAATCACTGGTAATATCATTATTGTAGCAATGTCTCAGTAATAAAACTATGGCACAAACTCCAGTATAATTATATATAACATCATGGCATTAAGCTTTCCATTTATTACTTCTCAATAAAGAAAAATAAATGATGCAAATGATATAATAAAAAGAAAATGAAAAATTCCATTCTTGTTCTACATAGTTGTTGGAACAACAGTTTCCTAACTAAAATTCAAAACTTGCAAGTTGTAGGTTATGAACAACAATTTCTCATTTACATTCGCCTTTGGAGTGCTTCTATGTGGAGAATAAATAATGCCACTGATGCTGTATAAGCATTCACTTTCTACTAATGAGGGAGGGGTAGAAATTGTTCATGGAGCCCAGTTGTCATGGAGCCCAGTATTGGAAAGGATTGCTATTGCTTTTCCCCCAGTTGATTGGGTTTCTGTCTTTCTGTTGTTTGTAAGTGAAGTACATAGCTGTTTCATCCTCAACACCTGATATTGTTGAGGAAGGTTTTTTCTTTAAGGCTCATTTTACTTCTGCTTGGAAAGTTCTCTTTTCTTCTGTTAAGAGCTCACTTTGCAGATCAACTTGTTTCCAATTTTCCTGTTCTCTTCTCATTAGAAGCAGCAGATTGTTTGAAGTCCTCTCCACAAGATATCCTCTCATTAAATGCATTACATATTGCTTTCATAGCATCAGCAACATCCTTGCTGAATGAGTTTCAAATAACACTACCATCACTACAAGAATGGGAGAAACCTTTAGCAGACATTCTTCAGACATTGTTGAACAAGCTAGGCCTATGAAACTGCACACCTAGCATAACCTTTCATCACTGGTGCAGAGCAACTTATTCAATGCTGGAGCAGTTTTCTGCTGTTTCACAAGAAGTGCTGCCGTATCTGTTTGTTGAGTTCTGGTTACAAACTCGTGCAAAGGAGTTGCTGAAATAGTATATTAAATTTTTTCTACAAACTATTTTTATTGAAGTTGATCACAAAACTAATACCCAATCACATGTATTGATATGAGGAGGAAATTTGGAAAAGAATATACAAGAACAAACCTGGAAATTGAAAGCTTGCACACTTTATCACTGCACTGAGAGGCAACACAACAGTCGTTGTTACACATTGTTCTTGTGCTTGACGTGTTCAGACAAGTGGGGAGCCTAAGTTGCTCATCACATGTGTGATTTCTTAACAAATATTAAGATCCAGATTTAAATGAGATAGAGGAAATTTATAAAAAATAATTTTTTCTTATTCAGCTGACTGTATTCAAAATGCCAAGATTATAAATGAATATCACATAAATACACTGTAATTTTCTGTGAATTCATTACCAGGGTTGCTGAGTCGAAAGGTGTAAGGTCCAACTCTGACTCCTAGGATACTAAAAATTCTGACTCAGACTCATAAAATTCTGAAATATTTACCTATACCTGAATCCATAATTAGAAGGCACAATTTTTGTATTCTCATCCTTGGTAATCTTTTTTGATTGAAGTTGATTTGCTATAGATAAAAATTTGAATGAAACCATTTTTATTTTTTATGAATTTTTATTTAGGCTACTCAGTTTATTTCCTTCCTTATGAACTGCTATAATTGAATGGGATGTTGTTACAGATGTAAATTGTTGCAGACTATTTACTTGACAATATTTATATATTATTTATTAATAGTGGTCTACATCATATATTGTAGACCTATGTATTTTTTCATATAAAGCATCATTAATATTTCCATACAAGACCTATAAAATTTATAAATTTATAAGTTATTTATGGTATATGGATGCATGTTTGTAGAAATTGTGAATTATTGTTTTCCTGATTTCTTTTTGTAATTCTTTTATAATTATAGATGAAATCATTTGAATAAGTAGGAATTATGAATTAACTTAAGTAAACAGAATCTATTAGATAATGTTGAATTAATTTTGCACAATTAGCTTTCATTACTGATAGTGTGCACTATATATATATATCTATCTTCTGAGATGTTTGCTATGCATTGTGGACTAAAGTTGAATGAAGACATCAAGTTTAAATTAAGTTAGGTTTGCAGTAGTAAACCAAAGACATCAAAAGGTTGATAATAATAATTATTAGTCAAAGAAGAGCCACGAGTGTTTGCATGTTTACCATGTAAAAATAAATAGAGCACATTTAAAAGAAATTTAATTGAACTTTGGAAGTGAAAAAGGTAGTAATAGGAGCAGCAGCAAGAATAGCAGCCTTTCAGAAACTCGGACTATTTTGGACCAAAAGAGAGGGAACCATTTAGTGTGGACTTGGGAAAATGGGAATTTATGCATTAGGTGCGTTCCTTAGTGAGATCCCCTGTGCATAGGGACACCAAGTTAAAGAGGATGAAAAAGATAGAATCATCAGTAAAGGAGGCCTGAATTTAGAAAGAAGCAAAGTGGGTGCAAAGATAAAGTTCCAAAAATTGAGCTAAAGCTGAGGTAACCTAACCCTATTGTTTATGGCCTATTCTATGCCTCTGAGGGGAGAGGAGAGAGGGGGAGTTGAATAAAAAATCAGATTCTGACTCCCATCATTCTTGAGTTGACTCAGACTCTTTTCAATACTGCCATCTCCACAACCCTGGTTTACAATACCACAAAATATATATTTTTAATTGTGATCACAAAGGACATTTCATAAAGTCTGGTATTATTCAGTCATTTCAATGTTCATGTATTATTCTGTTTTAGTATATTTGTACCTTTTTTCTTTCCTTTTTCCAGGCTAGATGACCTTTGACCATGGCTGAACTTTTATCTCTAAAGTGGAATAATCACAAGTCAACATTTTTCCATGTTCTTGCAACTATACGAACTAAGGTGAGTAACCATGATTTGTGTTTTGTGATGCTACCTATTTATAATGTATCACAAGTTGTTGTTTCATGAGTTTCTTCTACAACAACTGCTAATACAAATTCTTCATTTCTGAGTTACTACTTTTATTCATAAAACTCTACTTGGCTATTTGACTCAGTGAATTTGCTGAATATTCAAAATATTTTTTAGAGAAATAAAAAGTTGCTGTTGATGTTGATTTTTTTTTGTGCTCACCATCTCATTTGAAGTATGCAGTCATTGAAAAGTGAACAAATGAATAAAAGAAATTAGTGATAAGGTAAAAATTGTTTTATTCAAGCATTGTACAAAGTTAAATTCAAACATTGTACAATGTAAAATATTACTTTTGAGGTTCAAAAATACCTGTAATGTCCCAGATCAAATAAGTAGTATTTTTGGCTCTTAGTTTCTGCTATTTATTTTAGTAATGTAAGCACCTTGTTCTTGCAATTTTAATGACATTCCTAGTGCTCCAGAACAAAATTTATGTTGAAAGAAACTTTTTTTATTTGCCAGGTAAAGTTGATAGAAGTATGTGATGTGTGTGGTCAGCATGGCATATTATTGATAGCCCTAGTTTCATATTTCAATTTGAATTACAAATACAGGTAGTTATATGCTTACTGTTATTTTGTAATTGTTGCTATTTTTGAAGTGAAGAACTTGTGTATTTGGATTGTAACCAAAACTGGTTTTAACTGCTGCATTACTTAAAGCTTAATTTCTGATGCAATAAGAAGATATCTGAACATTATTAATGGAAACAGATATGGTAGCCTGTGCAATATAAGTAATATAAGTGATCATAGTGAATTCAATGACTGTGGTGTAAAAGTAATTATAAATGCACTTTAGTTTAGAGAGCTGTGTGATACAAAAGTAAAAATTAGTGGACTATGGTTTGGCTTATTAATGTTTACAATTAATGTACTATGGTTGAGTCACCTGTGTGATGCAAAAGTAATAACTAATGCACTAGGTATATTTTGCTGACCATGTAATCAGTTTGCAATATTGCTCAACTTGTAGCCACCTACTTGGTTTACCAGATAACATTTTTTGTAAGTGTTCTTCATTAACCTCTAGATGAATTTAATTCTACCTCTTGGTCAAGACATGGAGTTCATTTATTCTAGACTTGTGTTTATCAAGTCTGCTAAGGAATTGCAACTAAAATCAATAGATAGAAACTTGAAAAGTATCGTCTGCAATAGATGAATAGTTTGAAAAAAAAATTTTTGTTTGAGCTAAGAAGAGACATATATTTTCTGATGTGTGCTTTGTTTCTAGTATTGGGCTATTGAACATGTACATTTACCTGTTAGGGCTGTCATTGGTTTAAAATATCATAGAAGAATATCAATTTCTTAGGTTTCAAACCGAGGTTTAATTTAAAAGAATTTGATACCGTAAAGTCCTCACTATGTTTAGATTTAATTATTGATTTCAAAGGATAAAACTTTTTTGTCATCAAATTTAGACATGTTATATGTACCAATACTTCAATATGAACAAAATTTGTATTCAACTTCCAATATGAGTATGTGAACATTTTGAAATAATTCCAACTTTCTAATTAGTAGTACACATTTTTTTAGTTGAGTTGAAGTATTTTTCTCTTGGAATTTGAGTTTTGTTACCCAGTCTTGTTAATGTACGTTTTTCTTTTCAGGAGTCATATTCTGATGTCACTGTGGCCTGTGATGGGAGATTTTACTCCCTACATAAGTTTGTGCTGTCGACTTGTAGTGAATATTTTGAGGAGATGTTTGAGAGGACACAGTGTAAACATCCTGTTATAGTATTGAAAGATATCAACTCTGAAGATTTGGAAGCCTTGTTGAATTATATGTATGTTGGTGAAGTGAATGTGGTGCAGGAGAAATTAGCCGGTCTCATCAAAGCTGCCGAGTGTTTGAAAATCAAAGGCTTGGCGGTTCCCGATGAAGATCCTATGGAATCTAAAGATAATTCTAGTATAGATAGAGAACGACACAAAAGATCTCAGAGAGGGGAAGACAGCCCACGTGCCAAGAGAAGGAGAAGAGAGAACTCGTCGGACGTTTCTGAAGAAATCCTAAGTCCTGTGAGATCTCGCCCAAGTGCCAGAAGTAGAGAATATCACGGCAACCAAAATGCCAAGAGTGCTCCTGTTGCCCCTAGTGAAGAAAATGAAGAGGGCTCCAGAGAGACCCACGGTCTCACGGATGCATCTGAAGAGGCTGAAAATTCATCCATCAATGCCAACAGACAAACTGATTCTAGTTCAAATAAAACAAATTCTTCACAGTCTTCTAGTCATAAGAAAGAAGTAGTACCTGAAGAGGTGAGTCATATAGGGTATAAGCTTTGAGACATTTTTCTGGGAGAGTAATTATGATTCTGTTGTACATCATATGCTCTTGGTGTTCATACGTCTACTCTGTGTTCAAGACAGGTGTGCGCTGATATGCTTTTGATGATGTAACTATTACGTTAAGATTATTTACGGATGTTTTTTATGAATATGATAATTGGCCTTTTCGTGGAAGTTTTCCCTGTGGAATACCAAATCATTGTCTATAATTTGTGCATTTTTTATTCACCATAAGGTTACACTGGACGACGAGCACGTCAAAAGTGAGCCTTTAGACCTTGACAATGAGGACACCGGAGAAGGAGACCAGGACAACAAAGACGGCTTACACCACGATCTTGGATTTGATGCATCTGATACTATGGGAGGAGCGGACGATGATGGCAATTATGTGGACGTCGACCCTTCTATGCTGGGGGGCAGTCAGCCTCAAAGCGTCGAAGATGTCGTAGCTCAAGCCATGCCTGGATCATCTGGTTTTCAAGGAGTGAGTTATATTTTCAGTTTATCGATGTGTAATACGTATTATGGGTACACCAATTTCAATTTCGGTCGATACTTGTGTTTCATTTTGGATAAGTGCTGATAAGAGTGTAATACTTTGTGCTCATACCTTAATAGATTTTGCTATTTGTAAAACCTGTCCAAAAAATTTGCTAAAATGTTCTAATGACAATAGCTGACTGTTAAGCCTAAACATTGTGAACTATCGATGTACTATTATACTCGTATACTGTGACAATTTTTTTCCATATTCGCTCTAATTCAGCAGTTTCGTACTCGTACTAATCACTACGCAGATCTAGCACGTAATTTTGTCTTTCGATCATTGTTTTCTTTGTTTACAGAACTCTTTCCCTTTATGGGAAGGAGACGGCAGCTTATCAGGATTCCCCTCTGAAGGATTCTCCGGAGACTCTTCTCAAGCACGTCAGATGGTGAGTGTTGAACTTTTTCTAACGTGTAAGAGAACATGGGTTATTGACTTGGCAGGGGCACGATGATAGAGCTGCATTGCCGTCCCTTGGAATTAAAAGGTTTCTGCTGCAGCTTGTGCTGCGAATTCGCATTTGTGGGCACGTTGTTGCCCTCAATGTTAAGGTCTTGTCAGAACTGAAAGTTTCGTGTATGGGGGGATATTTTCTGTTTGATAAATCGGCCTTATCAAAGGCTTCAATCAAGTTATGAAGCGACGAGTAAATGTTAGCAATTATATGGTGAAATCCTTCACTCATATTGTAGAAATCCTTCAAAGCGATTTTAAGAATTGTTTTTGAACTCAATCATAACGAATTTGATTAGTAGTTCATGAAAGCAAACCAGTGTATTTTTTAACAGTTTTACTATTACCGAATTTCAATACATATATCTTTGAACGGCTTATTTATCACCCGTAGAAAGATTGCTACTGGTAAATCTTTGAATAGTTCATTGTGAATGCTACGTGACTGTTTCCGATGTTTGAAAATTTCATCTAAAAAGTGAGATGGGTCTGTCAGCTCATACTATCTTAACTCAAATGTCAGTTGAACATATGAAAAGGTTTTCCTATGTTCTTAATAAATGTTCAACACTTGAATTCATCATTCGGGGATTGGGGGACGTGCAATGCAGCTGTAAACACTCGGTATTAAAAGATATTGTACGGAGTTCTTCGGATCATGTGGAAATGGTTCAAAAGTGCTTCGCCAGCGGATTTTGAATTCATTTTGCCTTCCGCTTAACTTAGGGCTAACAACGGTAGGTTTTATTCACGTTCGATGTTCTATGCATACAATTCAAATTACTTCATATCGTTACAACAATCAATTAACATATGAACTAAATTGTAACTTGAGATTTAAACGATCAGGTGTTCTCGACTAACAAATTCGACAACCGTGCCCACGCCAAGTCCATATCTCGTGTTCTCTGTAATTTAAGTGATATTTTGACCTCAGCGGGATGTTTGGCATTACAAGTACACAGTCATTACTTCAAATTTGAAGTTTACCGTAAATTTAATAATAAAATCTTGCTGAGGTCTTCCATTTCATGGTATTGTTTTGTTAGCGTAAAGAACGGGGTCATTCGTTTATCGTGTCTGTCATCTTTCTTGTTTCTTCGGCCCTTGTTCTGCCAGCGGTGTGAGGCTCTCTACCAACGACTTCAATAATTTCACTCCTAAAGTGCTCTGCTAATTGTCACTCGTGTAACTGAGAGCAGGTTTTGTATAGCGTTTTTTGATCAAATCGGGTTCGTTTTTTTTACTGAAAGACGGGTTCTATACTGAGTTCCTTAATTTAGGTTGTAAATGAATACATTGAAAACCAGTTGGAAAAGTGTATAAATAGTCAAACAGTACCTGCTTGCTTAACAGTGCTATTTAAGATCAATATAAATGGTACAAAAATTAAGTCTTGTTTTGGAGACTGATACGATTTTTACGTAATAAAATGAAGAAAGTGTCGTTGGTGTGTATTGGTGTCGGCCCTTCGCTGCCAGCAGCACGCGACGAGCAGCCCAAGGTAGGATGCTGGCAGTGGGGTGCTGGCAGCAATAGGCTCGACAACAATCTCATCTTGATGCTCTCTTGTGTTTATGTATCTTTGGTATTTGATAGGTTGGGTAGTGCCCACCCACACCTGGTGCATTAGGTGCACGTAGACGTGCACGCAATTTCCTATGATCGCATGTACTCATTTAGTACTGAAAGCGTTGAAAATGACGTGGTGGAAACCAGAGAATTTATTTGTTGCGTTCCGATGAACTTCAGAGAACACATTGTACCTGATGCTCATTAGTGGTTCATTTTGGTCGGACGCGACTTGAGTGTTGGCTCCGAGCAGTAGTGTTGACGACCTAGGTGGAGTGGTTGTAATTTACATTGTACTATTTGAAAACGCTCCAACACATTCGTTTAATGTGTCGTAAATTTTCTGCCCATAAAGGCTTTTCCATGAACAATTATCAGTCTAAGTTAACACTACTTGGAGTTTAATATCTTTCTGACGGGAAATATTCACACTACAGGAGCATAACTAACATGAATACCAAATATTGTATTTGCATCAGATGAATGTTCTAGAGCACCTCTCACCGCTGACTGTTTTTTATTGCATTGTAATGTAGCAATTTTATTTATTATTATATACATGCAATTTTAATGGAGGACCACAAACGCTGCTGTTGATATTATTTAGCCTCTCTCGCAACGCGGCACGTGTACTGTCTGTCGTTGTGGTTCAGGCTCCATGTCGTGTATACTTGACCACGCTACTGCGCTTGCCTGGCTCGACATTGCAGGTGATTTCGGCTGATAGATTTTACGTATTGGTTCTGTCACAATTATTTCTCTATTTCATCGAAAAAGTTCATTAGTCTTTGTCGAGGTGTTATGATGTCGCTTCTCTAATGCGATATAGACTTCGTTTCACGTAGTAATATTGAGTTCAAGCATTTCAGGCCGTACATATTTTCAACTTATATCATGTGCAAATGGCTTAGCCTTGAAGCGCAGTGGTGTGGAATAAAACAGCGTTTATGTGTCTCTCCCCTGTACCGAGCAGTCAAAGAGCACACTCTCGTTAGTGACGGTGTGGCTTTTTTCTACCTCGGTTATGTCTGCGGATTAGCAATTTCTTTTGTTTGAATACATGCTCTTTTTTGGAACAATTTTTGCCTCGTGTCGATTTGAAGAATTTCAATGCTATTAAGAGTTTCAGAGCTATTTCAAACTGAAGGCTTTTGCTATTGCGCCGTGAATTGTTGGAAGGAATTCTCACACGTGAATAATAACGTATGGAAGCTCAATTCTCAAGTCGATATTGCTTGAAGATTGCTGCGGAAGTTTATCTTGATGTGTATGTTGTGAGGGCAGCTTTTGATTTGACCCTAAAATCTCGAGTGAGACTTCCTTCACCCATGTCGCCTCCCCGCGGCCTTGCTTGACATTTCTATTGCTATCATTGCAATTACTACTTTCATTCTTGTTGCTATGGCTATTGAGTAGATTTATTAGCATCTTACTGAGTAGCTCTTTTTTGCCGCGGGGATTTGTTCAGAGATGCTGCAAGCTTTTCATTTCAGTTCACGGTTTTCTTAATACGCCTCGATTCGATGAGGTATATCGTAATTTTTAATGATTGGGTAAACAGTTGATTATGGCTTCATTCCTTGCAGCAACTACTGTTAACGTAGAGATATATTTTCTGCAATCGGTTGTGAAGCATCGCTGACAAGTGTCAGAGTTCCTGATTTAAGTCTTCCTAGTATGGCCCTTCTTTGACGATGATTGTAGGCCGTTATCAACTATGTAATTTGTGCACTGTCCATCGATGCTTCTTGCTGATTTTGCTAGTACTGTAGTTTGTGTCTTTTTTAGTGTGTCCTTGAAAGGTGTCCGCAACGGTGCATTTCGTTTGGTCTGTCAAAAGTGACACTGTTGCGAACATCTCCCATCTTTTATATATATATATGGAAACACTTCTATTGATGATACAAGAAACCACTGATTATTATCGTGCGATGCAAAACACATTGATGAACAATTGAGTGACTGAAAATACACTCCTACGACAAAATGTGAAAGAAAATCGCCCTGTAGAAGCTTCATGTTAGATCGGTGCTTTGTGACAGAACGTACATTTCACGAACGCATTATTAGCCATCGAAAATTTGAATGTTGTACTACCGGTTTAGGCTCTCCTGTTTTGATTTTTAGCATGTAAGAGAGAACGTGATGTATCAAATAAAGGAATTTGACGGTGTTCCGTCCATCGGTGTTGTTCATTTAAAATTAATCCTATAACAATCCTTCCATTTACTGCGATTCACCGAGTGTACCATTATTTGGGGTCGGTGCTTCCGTGCGTTCTCTGGATCCTTTGGTCCGTCGTCGTCGATTGTTTCGGATATTGCGCGTGATTATTAGTTTTGCCCATCGTTTTGTGAAATCGTACATATGCCGGGTTGGTAGTTATGAAGTTCCTGCCGATGAATTCGAAAATTGTATGCGAGATGGTTCTAGGGGTTATAAATGGCGCGCTATATTTTGCTTATTCAATCAGTGACTTAGAGTTTCTGCTTCCGTATAGTGGAGCGTTGTAAGGGGGAGTGTGAATTGTTTCTATTCTGGTAGAGAAATTCCCAGCGTTTCGGTGTTGTTCGTGCAGTGTAAGCTGCTGTTGAACGAAGCGCTAAGGTGGGGTTATTCTGTTCTAGGGTTCTGTCATGGGAAGCAGTGAAGTAACCACTGCAGCTGAGCGATTCCTTGTCGCTAGCGGTGCTGCTGGTGGTGGCGGAGGCGGCTCGTCAGACGCTCTTCTCCCTCCCGCGACCCTACTACGTCAATGGCAGTGTCCGTACTGCTCCAAGCTCTTCCTTAAAAAGTTCAATTTGCTCACTCACGTGCGCATTCACACTGGCGAGCGTCCTTTCGCGTGTCCTCACTGCTCCTACAGAGCTAACCACAGCTCTCACCTCAAGACACACATTTTTAAAGTTCACAATGCCCCCGCATCTGCTTCATCTACCTCGTCATCTGCTTCCGCCGCGGGAAATCCAGTCGTACTTTTATCACTTGATAAATCCTCGTTGTCTCGTGCGGCAGCTGGTACTGTTCTACCGTACCCTGCATCATCGAGAGGAATGTCGTGCTTGTCTGTAGCATCTCTCTCCGACTGTTTTTCGTTGCCTTGTACGACACCCAGTAGATCCATTGGTCGTACTACTTCTGAAAAGTCGGCTTCTTCCAACAGACCTGAAGCGTCTGATGAACAAGATTCTTTTACACCTCATGGTCAGCACGCTTCCGATGACAGAAATAGCGCTAACGCAATTCACGATTTAGTTTTTTTATCACCCAAATAAACTTGATTTCACTGTCTGTGTATTTGCACGTTTGCTGCCACGGTGATATTTGCGGTGATTAATTTTTAATCTTTTCTTTCGGAAAAATGTCAGTTATTTTTCGTTTTACAATGATCATGTAGTTGAAGAATGTTCATAAGGTACGTGAGCGGCGTAGACGCATATGTGCTTCAGTGACAAGAGTTGATGATTGCAATTGAATATAATTTGAGTGTCACTTATTAAATCTGCCAAAATACCACATTTCGTTCAGGCGCGTTACATGGCGGCCAACTTGTTAGGTCAAGTTCCTTGTCATTTTGATGTAATCGTAAGAGCTGGTGTTTAGTTTCACCGTTGCGTTAACACGTTAGCTGCGATATTATTTTCCTCGGGGCAAAACGACCCACCAGTGGCTCGTCTCGCGGCCAATGTGTTGAGCTGACGAGTGGTGATTCAGACCCGTGGCGAGACGTCTGTTTGTCAGCGGTTTTGCTCTTGGTTGAGCCGGTACCTATTTTTCCGTCTTGGCTGAGTCTGGAACTCTGGCTACAGGTATTTTTACCATAGGAAACCACATCGCGTACTCGCGAAGAGCAGCGTCGTGCGCCTGGGATATAATACGGGACATTCGAAAATGCACTTTTAAGAGTCGAGAATTTTTTTTAAGGGAACCGCACGTGCCACGTTCTTTTCAAGACAGCCATTTACTTCCGATTTTTTTTCCAGAAGAGTGTGATGTTGATTTATGAAGTGAAGGTTTCAAGTCAGTTGAAACGTATGCTCTCGCACTGCAAGTGTATTGTACATGAGTGTGATATCAACATTTAATATATCAAGTTTTTTTTGTGACCAAGGTTCGATTTCCTATTGTGCTGTCATGTACGACAGACTCCAACAAAGGGATTATGAATAAGCGTTATATAATCTTGCTTTTCAGTTGAGATCGTGCACAACGGAAGAATTACTTCCTAAAAAAAGTATATTATTGAAAGGTATCTATTTCTTAGAGAATATTCTAAATGACCTGATTCCAATAAGAATCTTGAGCGGAGAAGGTTAATCGTCGATTTTACCGGATGGGTAGTTTACGAACATTCGCACATCAGTGTCGATTCATGCCTGTGTTTATAACCTTCATCTTTTTGATTTATTTGAAAGGTTTGGATAAAAAGCACGAACGGTAAACTGTGCCTTACGCGTTACATTTGTTATCCACTATTCAAAAGTGAATTTAAATCCACAAAAATACGAATAACCGTAGAAATATATAGCTATACCTAACTTAAGAATCTGTGTCGTGCTGCTCAATGTGTTAGAAAAAAACAGGATCGCACATCGAAACACGAACCTAAATATTCTCGGTGCCGTGTGTTGAGCCTTCGAGTCCTTAGAAAAGGGAATTGCAAGTGTAACTCCGAATTTCACATTCGGTACGACATCGGGTATGTGTGTGTACGTGGGTATTCATATATATATCATTTCGTTATGTGGCTTTGCCGAAATTAAACAGATATTCGTAGAATAAATTATAGAGGTTACGTAGTGAGCTTCTGCTGGATCAATTAGGGTTAAAACATTCTGGATTTCTCAATTAGTTTTACTTCGCTGAAGAATTCACTTATCTAATTTGAACTTCGTTATCGGAGGGGAATTTTGTATTCATGACAAACTTGACGTCTTGCAAAAGTAAAGCATGTCTCAGGTTTTGGTTGAGAGGGCATTTTCTTACCGAAATTATTCGTCGATTGACATCACGTGCTACTCATGAGAAAAATGTGTAGGCGTGAAGCAAAACAGCTTGCGCTGCGCAGACGAGTAGCGATATTACTAAAGCGATGGGATTCGCTTGTATAACCGTACCGATTTGCCGCGCGTATACGATATCGGTGAAATTTTTCCTTACATAAATTTGATATGAATTATCTTATTGTGACATCAGAGCGATGATATTAATAGTGATGTTCTCCGTAGGTGCAACCGTGTGGCTCTGGGAGGCTGCTCCCGAAGACGCACCGCTACGTGTGTAGCATATGCTACAAGCCAGCTCGCGACAAAGATAATCTCACTCGACATATGAGAACTCATACGGGCGAGCGCCCCTTCGCGTGTCCCCACTGTCCCTACAGATCTTCACAAAAAACACACCTCAAAACCCATGTCAACCTTCGACACGAAGCTCGTAAATTAGTAATTCCTCAGCAACCTCCGTCGACTTTCTTCTAAGCATCCTTTGAAGCATTTTCATGCGTTTCGCTATGCGTTTGTACTGTAACAAAAAGAGAAACTCCTGGTTTCCTGTAGTTCTGCGCGTGAACTGATTGTCGACTACTGTTCTTTTATGAGTATTAAGTTACCATTTCCAAGACTTGTTGATCATGATTTGGATTAATTCATTTGCACACAGCTCTGCGAAATGGAGTGTAAAAACTCATTTGGCTTTTTTTCAATTATACGTTCCGAGTATTTTGGTTTTACTTATTTATCATAACCAAGGGCTGCGTAATACTACGGACGCAGAGGTCGAAGTTTTCAGAATCTTTTTTTTTACATGTTCACTTCGCACCTGCGCGTGAGTGTTGCATTAAACATTTTTGTTGTTAGGTGTATTCATGGCAAATATACTACTGGGTGTTGTCTCACAAGCTCTAATTTGCTTTATTGTATTAATGACGTTTTAACGTCCGACTGATAAGCGAATGGAATTTGTCCATTATCGCTCTACAACAAACCTGCGTTACATAATTAGTGCTTCTGCTCGTATTAATTAATACGCTCTCTTAGTGTCTATGTGTAAAATTCGTGTTTCGATTTTGTATGCTGGACGTTTCAACTGACGAAATGTTGCTAAAAACGACTTGTTTAAGTGTTTTTCTGCTGTTGAAATTATAGCACAAGTGATACCAACGTTTTCCTTTGTGGTAGATAGACTCGAAATGAATTACCGCATTAGATGGTTTCAGAGATTCTGCATAACATTTTTCGTACATTGTCATCTTTGAAAATTGGCTGATAATTTTACAGGAAAAATAGTTGCGAGTGCAGTTTTGAGTGAAGACCGTTGATATTTTTCTCCTCGTCTAGGTGTGCTGGTTGGGTGCCGGCGACGGGGCTGCCTCCAGCCACCTCAGCAATTTGATGAGAAGTGTGTCTGCTATGAGAAACGCTAGCGCCTCCGCTTCCTCCTCTTCGACCATTGCCGCTGAGGGAGGCAACAGCGAAGTTCTCAAGTCGCTCGTTAGGGAGATGAACATGCACAGCGGCAATAGCGGCAGTAGTTCGGTGAAGTTGGGCCCGCCTTACAAATGTCTGCACTGTCCGTACTCGACTGAAGATGTAACGGTAGTTAGGCAGCACCAGGCCGCAGTGCACGCGAGCTTACCTTCGTATTTATGCCCTCACTGTCCGTACCAGTCGAAGTGGAAGGGCAATCTTAAAGGGCATCTTTTGAGAATGCACGGACCGCCTTTCAACATGTAAATGCGATTCAAACGAGCCCTGCAATATTACCCGAAATTTTTGTTGGTTGTTTGTGCTTGTTTATAATTAAATACTTTGGACTTTTAGTTTTACTACGCGAAAAAATTGTTTGCTGTTTTTGTCCCTGAAGTATATGCATTGAAGGAATTCGGGTGTATTCGATATAGTTACAGTTAAGCTTCGTCTGAATCTCATTCAATTCAGTTTTTTATGAACTGCGTTGTTGCTTCGCGAGTATTGTTTGTTGAAGCTCTACGTACTTCTTTGTAGGTGTCCCAGTCAGCGTACGAGGCTTCGTATGCTGGTGATCTTCAACAGCCAACTCAACCGGATTCGCTGCCTCAGTTCGTCGACCAACCTAGCGATTTGAAACATACCGGTCCAATCTCCAATACCTCAGCCGCTGACTTACGCTGGTTTAGATGTCAAGTGTGTCCATATTCGACGTTACTGAAATGTGATTTAGTTAAACACGTCCGCATTCACACTGGAGAGAAGCCGTATGCGTGTCCTTATTGTCCTTATCGGTCTAACCAGTCGGGCAACCGTAGAATTCACATACGCCGTAAACATCACCATCTCGTTGCGTCTCCCGCTGAATAGCAACTGCCAAGCGTCTTCTCGGACTCGTGCTGAAGTCAGAAGCGCGTCTGGGGTTCTACGATTTAATGGGAAATGCAACCTAAAAAATCGCATGGGTTGGCGATTATCAATATTTGATGAATTAGATGAGTATTCTTTTTCTAAATGAGAGCCCTTGGAAACAGTTGTCCCATCATGCTCGTTCTCAGTTGCAATGTGAACAACGTACATGGAATTTTAAAAACGCGCGCATTATCTTCTATTCCCGGACGAGGTTTGTCAGTTATTTTCTTTGTGCGTTTCATAAGTGGGCACTGAAGAGGTTTTCTGGTTGTCTCTCTTAGGTTGCGGCACTGCATCTTTCGTCCGTGTCGACAAGTCCGCTAGACGCTGGTTTTGCCGCAGTATCTCTGACCACAACTACATCGGATGGTTCGGCTGGACAGGCTGCCTTTCCAAATGATACTTCATCGCCGATCTACTCTTCGCTCTTCACATCCACGATGCGTTATGGTCGCACTCATAAGTGTCCGTACGAGGAATGCAACAAGTTATTTAGTAGTCCATCTTTAGTACGGAGGCATGTGCTCACTCACACTGGAGAGCGTCCTTTTGCTTGTCCTTACTGTTCCTACAGGACAACACAGAAGTCCCACCTCAAAAGGCACTCATACGCTTGCGGAAAACGGCCTAGACCTTTATCTTAGTATTTACCTGATTGAGAGACGACAGCTTTCATGTGAGCTTCAAAATTATTTATTCACAACTTTGTTTCGGTGAGGTACTTGTGTGTTAGGAAGAGACGGTTATGTGATTTTAACCGAAATCGTGTTTAAGACTAAAGTCATAATGGTCTAAGAATTTTTAGTTGTTTCTATGGGTCATTCATTTGTCATTTATTTACTTATGTTATAGTTGCTGTGCGCAACAAGTAATTTCCTCAAATTGGTCTGATAAGAGTGCTTCGATTCTGTGTTGTAGGTGGAGGGCCCTTCCTCGTCTTCCGAGCTATGGCCCCGAAGAGGAGGTGCTTCGCATAGCCTGGTGGGAAATACAACGGTCGATAGAAGCTTAGGTTTTGCGTGTACTTTCGCCAACTGTTCAAAGGTTTTCTACAAATCGGCGACTTTGAAACGTCATATTCTGACGCACACTGGGGAGAGGCCTTTTTCTTGTCCGTATTGTCCTTACCGAGCGAACCAAAAAGCCCACGTTAAGAGCCATCTGCTGTCTTGCAAGGGACGTCGAGCCTCTGGCGAGACTGAATAGGAACAGTATGCGATGTGTGACGCACGTAATTCGTCAGGGAACTTCAATTATTTATTTTAGGTACAAAAACGATACTGGTACAAGAAGTATGTAATTCTAAGATACACGAGCGGCGGCGTTTTCTATTTTGTGATTTGGGCTCTTTAAGTACGAGCTAATACATTCATTTATTTCGAATCGAACGGAAGTGTATCATGTGCTTTGTTAAAGTGTCGTAGAGTATATTATAGTGCAAATATGAATTATTTCCTTGCTAGACGCACGGAGGCATTCAATCATTCAATCGAGGAAAGTAAATTTTTGACAATTACCTGTAACACTCTCTGGGAAACATTGATGTCTGTATAAATTTCCAACGTATTGTATGCAATGTTGCTGGATTTGTATTTGACGACCGGTTTATTACGCAATGTGTTTTATGTAGTAAAGTAAACTTCAAACATTCTTAACATGTGCAGATGTAAATTTCTTGTCCTTTGAATATAACTCAAAATAAACGAGTGCGTGTACAATTTTTTTCATTTCCTTCGCCCACTGGAATTCCATCAATAGGCAGATTCTAGCGGTACCTTAAATTCTGAAAAACGTTCTATTCGCTTGAAAGAAAAAAATTGCTACTTATTCTAAACGTACTGCGGAACATGTCAAATTTATGTATCGGTTAAGTAGCTACAAATGAAACGCATGCATTTTGAAAAATTACGGATTTTCATTTCTGTATTGCATGGATACATGTACACGGTAAGTGTGCGAGTGTCGTGTGTTATCGGTTGCAACATTATGGAAGACCACTCGAGCCATCATCTCCGTTTCGCGTGCTATTAGTGTGCTCGAATCGTGTCAAATCGAATTCATGATTGTGTGCTACGATAAAGAATCTTTCTTTATACGTGCTCACCGGATTGCGTTTAGTTTCATATTGGATATTATCGTTCCGTAGGTTGGTCGTCTGTTCGGAGGAGGAGAAGGGAGAGGTGCTTCACTCCTTTCAAGTCTTGCTGGAGCTGCGGCGGCGGCGTCACCATTCGGTGCTTCTTCGTCGTCTCGTGCTGAGCGCTCATCTTCTTCCTTTAGTAACACTGGTGGAATATGTAACAAGCGTACCCTTGTTGGAACTCACGAAATTCAAAGGACACGTCAACCATCAAGCTTGGCGCGCGGTCGTCCGCTCAATTTGGGTTACCTTTGTCCATTCGCACCGAATTGTGTGAAGAGATTTCGTGATAAAACAGATCTCACTCGCCACATTCGTACGCACACCGGCGAGAGTCCCTTTGCTTGTCCATATTGCACTTACCGTTCTAAACAAAAAGGCTCTTTGAAAATTCATATGTTCAAATGCAACGGAGTAGACGAGAAACAGCGCGCCCGGTCTTCAACGTATTCTGAAGGAATTTAAGCGTTTCGGTTGTGTGGTACAGCGTTTTAACAAATGCAATATACTAAATTTGTTCGTAATTCAAGGTTTTTAATCGAGTGGGATATCGTTATCAATTTTGCTGTGAATTGTACGGTATATATATATATATATATATGTTCGCTTATCTCATTGTTCCACCATGCTGCATGGGCTTGGTGGTATTATTCTGTTGACTGGCTGTTGGCGTGCTATCGAGCACCCTTATTGTTATAAGTATTTTGCTTGTTCAGCATGCCATTTAATACATTTATTAATATTTCGCCGTATCAGTTGAATTTTTTTAGTTGTGTTGATACACGTAAATATGTCAACTTGTACATAGTCATGTACGTACGTCCATGTTGAAGTTTAGACAGCGATCATAGAGAATTTAATTGATGCTCATTGTGCCGAATAAATATTTTTCTCTCGACTCGTTTCATTTTTATTTATTTTAAATATCATCTACTTGTAGTATCGACGAAGACGCTTGGATATCTTTTGCCAATTGATCTCGGCCGATTTCGCACCGTTTCAGATACTATTAATATTCAGTCAATTCATATTAAGTGCTACTGGATTGCAAAACTTACTCGTGAAATTTTTGGCGCGATTCCGTGAGTTATTACATCGATGGAATAATCAGCCTAGGTCTTTCAATATCTGGATAATGCACTGCAGAGGATTGCACTCGTTTGTTTCGTGGAAAGCTCGAGAAATTCACTGAGATGGAGACACTCATAGTGTTGTGTATGTCAGTGTGAATGCAGTGGTGAGTTAGCGCTGCTCAGCAGTTACCTTCGTTGCTCACTGCAAGATCGCGTTTCAGTTGTTGGATGTTCTACTAGTCGAAATTTCTAAGTAGATTGGCCTATCTTTTCTTGTAACTCTCATGGGAGTAGCGCCCGTTCTGCGCCATTCTTGCTGAATATTTTATCTGCTTACTCCATTTTCAAGTTGAGAAGCTCACACGCTTCCCGCCATTTTTGAAAACTATTTGTGCTGTTGGGAAAATGTTTTAACGAAGGTATAATTTAGCAAGTAACATTTCGTCATTTACGAATGTGGATGTATTTCGAGCTTGAATGGAAGTACTTCCTGCGATTAATCGGTTACCCATACAATAATATATAATTTAGTATTCAGATTTTGCACTAGAATATAAATTCTATGCAGCGCTCTTGTTTGAAAAGCTACAGAAATTATGAGTCGTTCCACAGCGTCCCTTGAGAGAACATTCAAGTTCATTGAGTGGCTTTATATATTTCTTGTAGGTTGACGCTTGGCCCTGGGCTGCCGACCTCATCTCAGCGTCTACTGCAGCTGCTCGTTCTTCTGACGTGGCTCAAGTACGGCGACGTCTGTCCTCGCCAAACCTTGTCAATAGTAGAACGAAAACTTCGACGCTGCTCGGTGATGAGTCACACGTCGAAGATAACCTCAATCACTCTCTTACGCCTGCTGGGAATCGCTCTCAGCCGTTCGCTTGGGCTTGTCCGTACGCTCCAGCTTGTGGCAAACAGTTCCGTGATCAGACTGATTTGCAGCGACATTTGAGGACTCACTCCGGAGAAAAGCCTTTCGCATGTCCGTACTGTGATTTTAGGTCTGCGCTCAAAGGCAACCTAAAAAATCATGCACTCAGGAAGCATGACAAGCTCGTTCATTTCTGAAAGTGCTTATCTAATTGAAAATTTGCGACTTGCATGAACATGCTTGTGATTTTTGGAACACATCAGTTTTTCATGGGCACAAAGCTCCTTGGTGCTGAAAATTTGTCAATCACTAGCTACCATGTGATTAGAATTGGTAAAACGTCACCGTTTTCGTTCCACAGATGATCGCTTCTACGTTTAACGCATTTTCAGATTAGTGGTTTTATACATTGAATCGGTGCGGGCTGTAAAAGTCGTAGACTAATAAGAAGCATTGTTTCTACTTTGTAGGTTGCCAATGTGGGTGTGGCCTCAACCGATGTTGATCATCACCTCTTCCCTCTTACAAGTTTCAACATCATAGCTGAAGAGGATGAGGAGCTTCGGCGAACGAAACGGAAGACGAAGCTTTTCAGAGCATCTAACACAGTAAAAGGTGTTGCTGGCGAGCAGAGGGCTGCAGAAGGTCTCTTGTCTGCTCAGGCCAACCACTTCGTGTCGAAACTACCCTCTCTAAGTCCTGTTTGTCCTTTTTGTCAAAAGGTGTCCCGTGACAAGACTGATTTAATGCGCCATGTGCGCGTCCACACTGGAGAGAAGCCGTATTCGTGTCACCTATGCTCAGCTGCCTTCACAAGACTTGATACTCTTAAAAAACACCTAGTTAGCAAGCATGATGATAAGAACTCCAAATAGATGGAATTGTAAAGTTTGAAACTGTGAAATTTGTGCTGTAAATTTGACTATGTATCAAACGGCATGCAAGGAACTCGCTTTTTCAAATTGTAATCGATTTAATGGACTGCGATCTTCACATTTGGTATACTTATCGATGTTAAGCCACTTACATCAACCGACCGTAACAGTAAACATAGTTTCATCCAATTTTTCGCATTTAATAAATTGAAGATTAAGACTTACGTTATCAGTTGTTCAAAATGCTGAACGTTCCATCGTTCGAGCATATAGATCCCGGTATTGAATGGTGTGCTTTGGGAGCGTTGTCTCTGACGCGGGTATTCTCCTGCCCTTTACTCAGGTGACGGCCGTCGTGACTTCTGGGGAAAGTGGTGGAGCTGGCAGGGCTCGAGACGCTTCTCTGCAGCACCGCGTCCTTGAAAAGCAAGGGGATGCCGCGCCCCTCGAACTCCATGCAGGAGATAGCTCAGAGAGGGGCTTTGTTTCTTCCGATCACTCTAAAATTTGTCCAGTTTGTGGCAAGTCTTTTAGACTTGCGGGAGATCTCAGGAGACATGTGCGGGTTCACACCGGAGAAAAACCGTACCAATGTCCAGTGTGCACTCACCGCTCTGCTCGGATGGACAGCCTTCGAGTGCACATCATCAATAAGCATCCAGACGACCAGCGTGCTTTCAGTTCCCTACGAAAATAGTCGTCAATGTTTCATAATTTTTGTTCCTGAAACTCGTCGAAGTTGGATTTGATCCTCGCACCACTTGAACTCTTGTTCTATTTGTTACGATTGCTTTCTTTGATGTGGACATTTCCCTTACGTGTTATCGGCTAAGAAAACTCATCGACGGTTCTAGTGTCTTGGAAACTCGCAGTATCGGCGTTGCTTTTTTCTGTTGAACTAATTTTAGGCGTCAGAATTCATATTCTTGCTAGCCGGAGTGAAAACTTGTTGTCAGTGGTGTTTCAATGTTACAAAGTTTTACATATAGGGGTGATACAGGTGCCGGCCGGTGAAATTCACTCACGTCTTATCTCTCCAGGTGACGCCAGGCGCACGCAACATTGTTCTCGAGAAGTTCAAGTGTCCTTATTGCGTTCGATGTTTTCGAGTGCAGCGTGACTTGTCCCGCCATATCTTGACGCACACCGGCGAGAAGCCCTTCGTATGCCCTTTCTGCCCACTGCGATGCGCTAGGAAGGACAACCTCACGCGACATATACACGTCGTGCACGGGACTTCAACTCCTTAGTCCTCTTCTCATCAGGCCGAGCTCTGCGTACTTATATTGATGGCATATTTCCTAATTCTGAACTCCGAGAATTCCACCAAAAAGTATGAGAATTTCTAAGATACCCACATGCATACGTCTGATCCGTACTAAATGTTTGTTGCCTTGTTCATTTAGTTTTAAAATTGAAGCGGTCTGGGATCGTAAATATGTCGTGGGTTGCTGTTAATAAAGAGTGTTCTGTTAATTTTGATATTTTTTGTAAGTGTTTTAAAACATGAAGTGTACTTCCTTCGCCAGCGTTATTCCGCTGTAATTGAGTTATCTCTGGTTGTTGACTCTGAATTGATCAGAAAGATATTTCGTCATTTATTCTGAATATTCGCGTTATTCTGAATTTCTTCTACCGTATGAGATAAGTCACTGGTAATTTTTTCTAGGTATTGATTTAGCTGTGTACGCATATTTTTTCTGAAGCCTCCGAGTCTTGAAATATTTCTGTGGTGTAAATTTGCGTCTGTAAATTAAAGATTTAATGAGTTGAATGAACATATTTTTCTTCGTTTCTATATCATTTACATTGTGCGCGAAGCTTTGGAGATGAACGTACAAACAAGACCACTGTGGTATCCCTCTACATTTAATCTACAATTATAATTTAATCGTTCTAATATGAACCCTTCAACTGCACTTGAAGCCACGGTCGCCGTTGACAAGTGTTTCCGTAAACGAAATTTGGGACGTGTGCTGTGACTACAGAAATATTCTTTAAATTACAGTTCGTTATGGGCGAAATGAAGCGTGCGTAAGGCATTTCTGCTGCGAGCAAATTTATAAGATGATGCTAGGCTTTTACGGAAAATTTATGGGGAGAGACGGTTTTTCTCTTTCGAAGTAAACCTCAAGGGAAACAGTGGAGTAACTAACAGCGAAATTAAGTGTGCTAACGGTTAACGGTGCGCTTGTTTTTCCCATTTTAGGTGAGCGGAGTCCATGCGGCCTCTGCTACTACCCCAGTCTTAGGTGTCGAGTGGTCTTCATGTCTAAATGAAGCCGTACTTCTTAACCCCACGTCCATCAGCAGCAGCAGCAGCAGCAACACGACAGCTTCCAACCCCTCGAGTAACCTCAGTTCGTCTGCAAAGAAGGCGCCTCTGAATTACGTTCCGATTAGCTGCTCGAAAAATTCCGGTCTGATCAGTCAGAGAGCAACCGTTTGTTTCTATTGTGGCAAGCTTTTTAAGCACGCAGGAGATCTGCGACGCCACTTTCTTGTACACACCGGAGAAAAACCCTTCGGATGCCCTCATTGTACCTTTCGGTGCTCCAGGAACGACAGCTTACTTCGACACATGCATATAAAACATAAGAATACGATAACTTGACCACAGGCTTTGTCCTCCGTGCAGTCCACTCTTGCCTCACCACATTCGTTCTGAGCATATCTGTTAACACACGGCACTACTAGCTCTCCCATTTTATTTCTTCAATCCGATGTTTAACACAGCTATTGCGCGCCAGCAAAAACATCAGGTTACACGAAGGCTTAAATTGAAGCATTGTTTTCCGATTCCCATTTGTTTTGGGAATTCTATTATAATTAATTGCTTCCGTAGTAAGGCAAAATTTCAGCGTTTTAGACTAGCATTAAATGGAAATCAATTCTTCCACTTTTCTGTCTGGTGTTTCGTTGTTTGTGAAGTAGAGGTTGATGATGATTTATTGCATCTATTTTGACGTACGTTATGGTGAGAAAAGATTTTTTGTTGAATTCAGTGATGCATCTTGTAACTTTTCTCATCTGATTGAAAAATGGGCGCTTTTATACGAATTACGCATGTGCATCGCCCGAATGTTTCAGTTTTCTACTTAATCTTATTAGTTCTGATATGGGCTTATAACTATTTTAGTGTGAGCGTGCATTTGTTTTTCTTATAGGTGAAGTCCCTCAGTGTAGCAGCAGTCGCAGCTTTAATGATGAAGAGACGGATGTTGATTCCATCCATGCCGTCTTCTGCTGTCTCCCTGAATACGTCAACTACTGCGTCTGCGGATGTTCACTGTGGCAGTTTAGCGTCATCTCAAGTTACCGCTTCTTCAGCCGTGTCCACGGTTTCAGCCGCTCCTGTTGGTGCCAGAGAATACTCACTTAGTTATCAGGACTCTGTTGGTAGCAGTACATCATCCAATTCTTTGACGAAGGCATTTTTAGGAATAGAGGATGTTACCTACAAGCGTTTACCGTCTCCAACAGCCGCAAGCCCTGCTCCTGGTACAGCTCAACCACCTCCACCATCATCAGCATCCAGTCGTCCTACCTGTCGTTTTTGTGGCAAAGTGTTCCGTCACAACGGGCATCTCAACCGCCACATTTTGACTCATACGGGCGAAAAACCACACGCATGTCCCTACTGTTCCCATCGAAATGCACGCGTCGATAAACTGCGACATCATATAGTGTCTAAGCACCGTGACGTTTTCGTAGGTCATGTCAGTTCATTGGCTACACCACATTCGTCAACCACATCTGTTGCGTCTTGTGCTGCTGATGGACTTCATTCGGTGAATAGTGGCAACTCGTCTAGCAATCCTTATGGAATGGCGTTATCGTCTTGCAACCCTACGGGTGATGCTGGTGCTGTCGAGGGTTCTCTTTCCCCAGAAAGCCTCTTCCCGCTGTCTAACTTGAGCGAGACATAAAATGGAAGTCCGCCAGTGTTGCTGGCTAAGTGACGCTAATAGTGTTTCTGTAATTGAACGAATACTGCAGGGCCTCAATATCGCTCTTTCGCTATTATTTAATGACGCAAGATAAATTTCTGTTGCGGTTTTAGCATTATAATGTATAAGTATTAAATCTGCAGTTTCCATTTTTATTTCCTTCTGGCTTGTGGTCGATTTCCACGAAGTTCAACGTCAGTATTTTTCAACTTTATTTTCGAATGTATGTTAAAATAATTGATTCAGTTATTGACGAGTAGTGGTTGAATGTCAGCTTTGTGGTCGTATTGTAAATGTGTGTATGGCCGAAGCTTTAAAAGAGCAAAATGGAATACTATAAAAATGAGTGCGACTTCTATTACGCTCATCGAATTTCGAAATAACATCTAGAAGATCAACTGCTGCTTCAGCGTTCAACTTACTGAAGCCCAGTTCGCTGTAGGGTCTAGTTCGAAAAGCATACAAATTGTCACGGTCTGGGCTCTTGGTTGTTGGTGTCGTGGTGGTTGCAGGAATCTTTGCTGTATTTGTGTTCTCCATTGTAGGTCTCGGGAGGCTTGAGTTTGTCTACCTCGTCTGGCGCTGGGGCATCCTCTTCTCACACCCACGCTGCTAGGTCTGCACAACACGACGCTTCTGGGCCTCTTTCTCGCGTCTCTGACACTGAGTACTCCAAGGCAGAGACTTTCTCCGCTGCTGCCGGCGGAGGTACCTGCTTGTTTGCGTGTGACTTCTGTGGTAAAGGCTTCAAGAAACGTGGGGACCTCAACCGTCATATCAAATTGCACACCGGCGAGACGGTTTCCTGTCCCCTCTGTCCTTACAAAGCAATCAGGCCTGACCGCGTTCGCTACCACGTCATGCTCAAACACTCGAGCTTGAATTATGATAACCAAGCTCTTTAGGTGATATTTTCTGGCTTGATGTGCGTGTACTAAGACCATATTTTGGTCGGTTGATTTGTCGGTTGCTTGTGGGAGTTATTTGAAGATGTTTGAAATCTCTTCGCGCTTGTCTACTGGTTGTTTTTGCGTTTTTTTTGGGATGTGTTCGATGGTAGTAATACGGCAAACACCGATGCACAACTAATTTTCGGTTTCGAGGTGTTGCAAGCCGGTCTGGAAACGTCGTTTAGTTACTGTGGTGCTATCAGCTGCCAGCTTCATCAAGGTTGCTCTTTTGACATACCCGAATTGACTCATTTCAGGTGCGCCAGTCTTCATCTCAGGGCTACAAGTTCTACTCCGGTAGCTCCACCATCTCGACTGCCACATCTCTCAGAGGCGATCACACAGCTCGCTTCTCTTTGGTTCCTTGTCACGTCTGTCCTTTCTGCCCTAAAACTTTTCGCACCAAACGAGATCGTATGAGGCACGTCCGTGTGCACACAGGCGAGAAACCCTTCCTGTGCCCACGTTGCATGTATCGCACGTCACGAAAGGATCATTTGAGACGTCATATCCTCGTCGTACACGAGACAGTTCAACCTGAAGATCCAACCGCTGACAATGCAATGGAATTGAATGCGTGAACGATATTCCTCGTATTTTAATCCACAGTGTGTAACACTAGTTTCTGCAACAGAATCCATTGTTCGTGCGTGCATAGACAGAAATCACGTCGATCGTTCGGAGCTCCAGTGGTGCTATTGTCGATTTTTGGCGGGATTTTGAGCCACTTGAAGCATACCTTGCGTAAAGTCGTCTATTTTTCGTTACGTGCATTCGTTAGCAGCTTGCGAATTTTTCTACTTCGACGGTTTTGGAATTTTTATACGGTTCAGAAAATATGGTTTTTTAATATAAATGAGGTGTAATGTTGGTTCTCCCAACTAAATGCCTGTATTTTTCGTTGTAGGTAGTAGCGGGCGCAGGCATGGAGCACGTCGGCCTCTGTAGTACATCCGAAGTGTCCGCCAACTCTCAGGGCAGCTCGCCCGGTACTCTTTCGTGTCCGTTTTGCTCTAAACTGTTTATCAAAAGGTACGACCTTAACAGACATATTAAGAAACACACGGGTGAAAAACCGTTTGTATGTCCATATTGTTCTCACGCATCGTCAAGAAACGACAACTTGAAAGTGCACATCTTCGCAGTTCATGGCGATCTCAGACAAACTTCAAACAACCGCTGATCTTCGTTTTTATGTGTGATTAGTTGGAAACTATTCCTCACTGAATTTTGGGGTGCTTTTTAGCCTGCAAGAACTAGCGGATTTTACAACTGTGTGCTGAAAGATACCCACCGTCTCAAGGTCGAAATTTTTATCGGCAATATTTGGATTCGTGTGTCTAAGCTGCATTGCTCCGTCCATACAATATACTCCAAGTTGAACTAGATCGTTACGTCATGTAGAAACCTTTGCATGTGTAAGGAGAATTTACACATTTTCTTCTCTTTTCGTAGGTATCTCCTATGCTTGCAAAATTTGCTGTTGGAGACGCCAAAGCAAGCACTAAAGCGTCGACTTCACCGTTGTCTGCTGCAAGTCCAGTTCGTTCATCGGATACGAGCTCTTCTTCGAACGGGAGACTGTTCAACATTCCGTATTCAAAGGACAAAGTTTGCCCTCTGTGCCCCCGCACTTTTTATCAGAACTCAGATTTGAAGCGTCATATGTACACACACACTGGGGAGAAGCCCTTCGCCTGTACATTGTGTAGCCATCGCACTTCGCGCATATCTTCTCTTAAGCTTCACTACGCAAGCATCCACAATATGCCCAACAAAACACCCCTTTAGTTCTTCGACTGTAACGTATTTGCCATGTTGTTCGAGTCACTGGGAACTTATCAGTTAAGACCGGAGACGTATGGCATTCAAGTTTAGATTAAAATGGATAATAAATTTTCTCTTGAAACGTAATTGGTTTGCTGAAAAATTCTTCTATTTAATCTGCAGACGACTATTAAAAGTTATTGAATATTGCTGGATTAAAATAGCTTCCTTGTTACCGCTAGGTGAGGTCACGAGGCGTTTCTGCATCAATGGACCGTGCTAGTGGTGGTGAGGTGGGTACAGACCACAACTCATGGGCTGAGTCGTCAGAAGTGTCCGTCATGGCTCAATACGACTCAACCACGAACCTCTGTGGTGGGACTACTGGAGACAACGTTGGGTCACTAGGCAGCCGCGATGCCAAGTTGTTGTCTGACCTTCATCACTCGCTTGTTCCTGGTACTTCTTCTTCCTCTGATCAAGATTATCCTACGGCATTTGACGTTGGTGGTGGCTCCAGCTTTTCGTGCCAGTTTTGCCCGCGTTCCTACAAGTTTCGTAGCGAGTTTCTCCGCCATCTGAGGACCCACACCGGCGAGAAACCTTTCAAGTGTGATATTTGTGGTCACCAAACGGCCAGGCAGGCTTCTCTCAAGTATCATTATGCCTCAATTCACGATATTATGTTGCCTTTGCCATCGCGTTCGAAAAAAACATTAGGTGCCTGATTCCCATGTCTTAATCGTTATTTTTCATAACTTAGCTGTTCGTAAGTATGGGTAAAATGCTGGGTCTTCGGTGGTCGGCATCTAATTCGATGTATTTCTGCTCAATATTGATTCATTATTTATCCCTGTTAAGCTTTATTGAATGATTTGTGCTTGAGTTCCCCTCGTTTTTTAGTGTAATCCAATAAAGTTCTTATTTGGGGGCCTGTTAAAAATAAGACGTGCATTTTAATGTGTACTAGACGAGCGAATCTCTTGTACAAATGAAATTCTTTCACTAGAAAGGAGTGGCTATCGTTTGCAGTCTGAACTATTTTTCTATACCTATGGTTGAGAGAAATGAATGTTGAAAGTTTGTTCTGTAAATTTATTCTATTTATGAAGGAAGTTTTTCATCGTCGTAGTCTATAAGCTTCTACTGACATGTATTGTGAAGAGAATCGCTCTCATAGATTAAAAAGACTTACCAAAATTTTGTTTTATCAACCTTATACAGGGATATTACATCTCGTGTCTCCTAAAAGTTTGTGCCACACTATAGTGCCACCACCTAATAGCTCTGTGTTGCTTGATTGGGTGGTCCGTCAGTCTCTCTTTCACGCCCTCGTAAGATTTTGATAGAAAATTTCTGGATTGTATTTCTAAATGGTCAGTGAGACTGTTGGAAAAGGCAGTACGTATCAATGATACTGGATATGATAATTCATGTTAGATTCACCTTGAATAAGCGGGCAGTTTAAGAAATGAACATAATTTCTCCCGTCATTTTTGACGGGGTGCATTTACTAGTAATAAAATATTTTTCGAAAAGAGTGTTAGTTATGTATCAGAAGCAAGATTAAAACAGGACAATTATGCATCGTAAACGAAGTTTCCTATTAGATTTTTTTTTATTTTGGTGAGTGAACGAAGCGCTTTCTCCAAACACTAATCTAGTTTTCATATATTCGGGCTAGCTTAAAATATGGCACAACGACTAAGCACTGTAAAAATCGATTCATTATCCGTGCAGCACCATATCAAATTGAACGTTCAAAAATCTGTTTCGACGCGACTGGCGCATTCAGTGTACATTGTTTTTTTTTTGCGAATGTTGGCAACAGCAAATCATAAACGTTTCAAGAATAGTATAACTTGTCTGTTCAAGCTTTTGAGGCGTAAATTTACAATGCGTTGAAAATAAAGCGAATTAGAAGCCTGGATACAGTTTTTTTGAGAGCAACGACCCTTCATTCGTGAAAAAAGAATTTCCGGAAAACTCGAACTTCTGAAGCATCAAACCTTACTGCCCATCAAACTGCCGAACAAAATTTTTTAAACATCGGAATAGCTTGATATCGCGTGAAATAACGTTGAGCTACGCGTATTATTGCGCACGACTGTCAGCTTTTGAAATGCAACACGTGTACCTCAGAATATGGCTAATTATAAAAATTTACCCAAAAATGGTAACGAGAGAAACATTCTAGAGCATGTTCTTATATTCGAGCAGCACAGGTATGGGACTTCACAATTTCTTTCGACGGGAAAATAATGCTTGAAGTCGCGTGTTATACTTCACCCAGCGTTCGAATTAGCAACAGACGACTACGTTAAACTTGGTGGTTATAGGTAGTGAATTTGTAAATTTGAATAATTTTGGAACGTCCATTTTTAAGACCATGAAATTTCTCAATATCGAATAATGGAAAGTATGCTTTCTGTTTTTATAGTGATATTTTTTTTAGTGTACTTTTCTCACAAGTCTTTCAATTCTGCTAAACTGCGTGGCTGAGTTACGCAAGGATAGTATACACATTACATGAAGAACACGAATGCTTGAAGTTTACTTTTTACTGTGGGTATCTGAGCAATACTTGGTTCAATTAACTGATGGCTTGTTATTCTTCATCCTAGGTAAAGAGAGATGCATGGAGAGGAAATAGCGTTAATATTGCGCCACCCGCAGCTGCAATAAGACCACAGCACTCCCTGATAGCTACGCATCATGAAGCTCTACAGGCTACAAGCCCTCGGAGCTCTCGCGGCGACGAAACTTTGGCGTCCCTTGAGTTCGCTGGTGGTGAGCGGCGGTTACTCCATACTGACCCGCAAGACCAGCTTGCAGGCGGGTCTGCATCGTCCAAGTGTGCTTTCTGTGGAAGAGTTTTTGATCGCAAAAGCAACTTGGCGCGCCACTTGCTTACGCACACCGGGGAGAAACCCTATCAGTGCAACTTCTGTCCATACCGCTGTTCTCGTTTGGATGCCCTCAAAAGTCATGTTATTTGCAAGCATTCAGCCAGAAATGAAACGAGAGTATTTCACTGTGATGAGTAACTACTACTTACCTTGCGTAAGCCCTAAGCTTACCGTAGCATGTGGCGTTGCTGAAACTTCAAGTGACGTTTAGCCTAGTTTTTTTTACTACGTATCAGACTCCTGTTTCACCCGTGTCAATATTTCATTGGGCCTGTGTGGCTCGCGAAAACCACGTTAGACTTCGAGTCAAGTTACGGTATTAGCATGAAAAAGGAAGTGTGTGTAGGTATTTGGTTTCAAATATCGACAAATTGGAAATGGTCCTTCTAGAAACTGCTAACCACATTGAAGGTTGGTATACTATTGATAGGGTTCCAATGTAAAATGTTGTGGTCTTACACGCTCTAGTTCTTCTAAATTAAAGTTACCTATTTGTTGGTAGGTGCGATTGGCGCCGGCAGCTCTGGATCAACTCCAAGTTGATGCTCCTGCTTCCTCCATGCAGTCCACTCCTCACTCAGTGGGTGCTGTTGTGAGTGCAGGACTGTCGGGTCACATCCAGCGACTCGCTGTTCCGCCTCCTGTACACGATGGTGCAAGCCTAGAGAACTCCCCTGGCACATCACCTAGTGACCCACCTGCTCCTCCTAGTTTGGTCATGCCTCTCAATGACCCTTCAGCTGTTGTCTACCAATGTCGCTTCTGTTCAAAGGCGTTCAAATTCAAAAGTGAGTTGGTGCGTCATCTTAGAACTCATACGGGCGAAAAGCCGTATGCGTGTCGCTTCTGCCCGCACCGTTGCGCTCGACTCTACAACATGAAGATGCATTATGAACACAAACACAAAATTAAGGAGCCACTTGAAGAAATTCTCCGATACCATCATCAACAGCAAAATCCGGAAATTTGGCAGAATAAATCGACGTACGATCAAATGCAGCAGCACCATGGGTCTGAGCAACCTGTAGTGTTGCAGCTCGTGCCTGAACAACTGCCGCAGGAGGAAGAACAACATCCGTCAAAACAAGACATGCCTAAACAAGAGCCTCATCTGAATAGCTGATTGAACCTCATATGTTTGCGTACATGTGCAAGTTTATAGCATTCTGTTATGAACAGCATATTCTTTTTTTTTGTTTATAGTGTTAACGGCTTGTTTTGCGATGGCATTTATTTGAAGGGTGTTGTAGTTAGCAGTGTATTGTTTAAAAGCCTTGCTCTTAGGAGTCGTTAAATTATTTGAAGGGGTAAAGGAGAACGGCTAAGTTAAGTGTGTGCTCTTCTGTTTTAGGCTCTGGACGACGAAGAGAAGCGTTTGTTGCTGAAGTACGACGGGTGCGCTACAGATGTGCGTGTGGGCTCAGGTATATGTGAGTCAGACGCAAAAGGGGACGTGAGTGACCAACTCATAGCGGGAGAAGAATGGATTTCTACCCATTCTACCGCTTATTTTAGCGATCCTGGAGTGGGCTCTCTCATCTCGGAGGATAGCACAGCGTCCGACGAAGCAGGGACATTTCATCCTACGAATTTCTCGTGCCCGGAGTGTGGACGAGTGATGAAGCGCCGAGGCGACCTGACTCGTCACCTACGAAGCCATGCTGGCCTCAAGCCTTATTCGTGTCCTTTGTGTAATTTGCGCTTTACGCGCGCGCACACTCTCCGTCTCCATCGCTATAGAGTGCATGCCATGCCTCCTACAGCACAAAAGCCAGTGCAACACGCCTGATCACGCATTTATTTTTGGTGCATTTATTTGAACCCTTTCTTTGTGGCTGAGGTTACGTAAGGAACTACTATATCATTTCATACGTTATAGGAAGCACCCGCAGTGTATTTTTTTGTACTAGCTGTCATGAGCTTCTGTTCGAATAACTGCGATTGAGTTCTGTGCTTGTTTCAACGGAATGCACTTTCACTTTCTTGAATTTGTTTGATTGTACTTCGTTCCTTAATTCTCACAGGATTTCGAGCGCATTATGTAATACAATAGATTTTGTGTACGATCGAATTTGCAATCATTTAATTTTCTCGCATTGTGGCTCAAATTAAAATAACGACGAAAAAACTATGTCAATACAAGTCTTCAATGAGCGTAGTACTCATGATGCGATTAGAACATGTACTGATCTGCTCTATTGGTGGTTTTAGCTCCAGTGATGAATTAATAATAATTACATTTGATTAAAACTAAGTACATATTCGAACTTTATGTAACATGAACATAGTTAATTTGAGTTCTGTGGTAGAAGTACAAGCGGACAGGGATTAGTTAACACGCAACATGACCTGAAAGCAAAATTTTTTGAACTTGTAGAAACGCAAAATTTTGTTGAAAAATGCTGATTAGATTTCGCTGAGTCCTCTTTGTATGATTCTCTTGCGGTTCGCCATCGGGTTGCGGAATAGACATTTTTGCTGGGAATTTGAGTTCATTTGCTTTTCGTTTTTTCTCGTAGGGTCGCACGTCGTCGGTACACTCTTCAGATGCCTCATGGTCGTTGAGTGGGGCCGGCTCTGCCTTGCCCGCCTCTCGCTTCAAAGCACCGCCTGCCTTTGATGCCGGCCTCGACTCTCGCCGTAATGACTCTGCAGTTGGGACGCCCAAAACCCTTCTTCATGCTTATGATTCTTTTGCTTGCGAATTTTGTGCTCGCGTCTTCAAACAGAACTGCGATCTGAAGCGGCATATGCGTACCCATACCGGAGAAAAACCATTCAGCTGTCATTTGTGCTCGTACGCTGCTGCGCGAAAGGAGCACCTTAAACAGCATCTTTATCGGAAGCACCATGTTATCCCCGGAGTACAGCTTCATCAGCGCAAGTCTTGAGTATTGTAGGGTTTTGCAGTCCATGTTTTCGGAGTTAAGGTGGAAGGCCTCTCATACTCACGAACATAGGTTTGTTTATGTACTTTCAAGGGTTAATTGTCTTCAAAATCATTCTGCTTGAACCTCTATGTGAGAGCGTTTTTATAAACATTGATATCGAATTATGAAAGTTGAGGCTCGCAGAAACGACAGATTTTATTTATATATTTTCTTTTTCCGTCTGTTCACTAGGCCCTGGATCATCTCTCCCTTGCTCCAACTTCAGTGCATAGCGGATCCTCGTGCACACCGTCCTATCCAGTTTATCGCGATGTGCCTCCCTATTCTCGGAGTGAACCTTCTCATCCCGTGCCTCCTGTTGCGGCCGCTTCTCGCACGGATCTCAGGGCGCCTGTCGAGTTTCAGTCGTCGACAGATGGAAGGCTAGCATACCCTTGTTCTCTGTGTGGTCTCAAGTTTAGCAAAGCTGTTAATTTGCGGCGTCATCATCGAGTCCATACTGGCGAGAAACCTTTCGCGTGTCCTGCTTGTCCGTACCATGCCGCTCGCAAAGAACATGTTGAGAAGCACATGGCCAGGATTCATCCTTTCATGATTTTTTCTACAGAGCAGCCAGGGTGTAACAACGCCAAATTGAATCAGTGATGAACAAATGGTCGGTGGTTCATCGCGAAGTTAGTTGTATGTAGATTTATTATTATTAGCCAGCTTTACCTAGCTGAGTGAGGTACAGTTTCCTCCAGGTAACTGTTGGGTTCCTTCTTTTTTAGGCGATTTTAAGCTGCAGCTCGGGAGCGCTGTACTCTTCGCCGGACAGCGGCGACAGAGGGTACACCTCCTCCTTTGGTCACGCGTTTCTACCGCCGCCTCTAACGATCTCGTCTAAGTCATCTTCAGGTGTTCGGTCTTCCCGACAGTTCTCTTCAACAGCAGGTACAAATGGTTCGCCTGTAAAACGCAAGCCTTGTCCTTACTGTCCCAAGAACTTTCGTCAGGCCATTGACTTGGAGCGCCACATTCGTATACACACAGGCGAGAAACCCTATTCATGTTCTTTTTGTCCGTATCAAGGGCGGCGGAAAGAGCATTTGAAAAGACATCTCGAAACTCATAGAAGCAGCTTGCTTTCCGCAGCGGAACTACAAGCGAACACTCTTCAACAAGATACGCAACAGCATCGACCCGCCGATTCTGCGTCTTAAAAAATTACTCGAGCTGAAGAGATGTTTTGTCGCTCTCAATTTTTTCGAAGTATTATAGTTGTACATAATGTGTGGCCTTGTTCTTGAGTCGTGATTGTATATGAATAGTCATTTCCAACCAATTTTAGTTGCAAGGTTATTGGTATGAATTCTTGGCTCATCTGCCATAATAAAAAAATTGTTCTTTTTGGTTGTCGGTTCCAAAGGTCTTGCAATTTTCCTAGTTTCGTTGAAATGTGTGATACGTTTTGAAGCATTTATCAGAACCACAATTTACATGTGAACTAATGAAGCTACCAAGTGAGTGGTATGCTGAGCAGTGAGACTCGCTTTGTGTAGAGGCTGATTTGATGCCTTAGCAAATTATGTGGTTTAGTTGATCAAAGTATTCAAAATGTGACGTTCATATGATACGATGTTTCCAGTTCGTGAGCTTATAAGTTGGAAATCTTCTGCAAGTAATAACTCTTCTCATCCGCATAACGACTGTTTAGAGAATTTGAAGAAATAAGGTGTTTATAAATCAACTAAGCTGCTCACTATATCATATAATTTACAGACAACGGTGACTGTTAAAGTGGGTCATATTTTTATAGGTTTGAGGTACGAGCGATGGGGACGAATGTGCCTATGTATATTCTGATGTATATTTTCGATAACTAATGACATTTTTATTTTTTTTAAATAAGAGTACTCGTATTATATTATTTCAATGTCTTGGTGAAATTCTTCCAGCAAATCTATAGTTTTTTCGTCACTTATGAAAACGAACATTCGAATGTTACAGGGGATTAAACTTATGTCATTGTTCATATATTGACAAATTCGTGACTGCTTGCATCTCCAAGCGTATAGCCAATGTGTGATTAAATGAATTCCTCGAAAATTATTCCTTGTTTTTTCTTTCCTTCATTGCCATTGCATGTTTGAGCGCTGAAATAAGTTCTACTGGGTTAACTAAAACTTATGTTGAATGAGGTTAGTTGGCTGCACTTGAAATTCAAGTGATGTTTTCTTCTCTAGGAAGCAATGATGGATTGGAGGACGGAGATCGGTGTTCACAAGATGCCATCGTATGTGGGCAACCCTTCAGCAGCTACCACTGCATCACGCACGATGAGGACCATCCGACCTTGCCCTTACTGCGACCGCGTGTTCCGCCAGAACATAGATCTTGTTAGGCACATACGCACTCACACTGGTGAAAAACCTTTTGCGTGTCCGAGATGTCCTTACCAGGGCTCTCGGCAGGAACATGTCAATAAGCATATTATACGCAAACATCCTGAGTTGTTGGAGGAGAGCGGCTTAGTTATTAATCCGATTGGCTGTGAGCAAATGACAGATAATCAACCCTCCGAGGACTGATACCACGTACTGCAAAGATTAGCTATTGATGCGCTTTTTACATTTGTCAGTCCTGTTTAGGAACGCTATTAATACGAAGTTTAGTCTAAGATGTACTGGGGCGATATTGTAGTGCAGGCGTACACAGAGGTTCCATTATATGGCTTCTTTTCCGGGTCCCACATTGTGTTGGTGTAAATGACGTACTGAAGGAAGATTTCATTTTGCATTTTACCTCCATGAGATTGACATACTGGGTTTTTTCCTCGGTAGGGCGGATGGTCGAGGAGCTCAGCGCTGTCTTCAGTTTCTCTCGCTGACTCTTCAGCTGCCACTGCTTCTGCTACTGTGTCTGATGGTCGTCAGGTCGTTGCAGTCGAGGCTATTCCTAACGTGTCGCTAGGGACCCTGTTCGGTGGCGATTTAGGCTCTGACTCTCGGAGGTTACTCAGAGCCCACCTGTGTCCCTACTGTTGCAAGCCGTTCAAAAATACTCACGACCTTAAGCGTCACGTCCGCACACATACCGGCGAAAAACCTTTCGCGTGTCCTGCGTGTCCTTACCGAGCAAAACTTGCCCAACATCTCACCCGCCATTCGCTCGTGAAACACCCGCATCTTGCTGTGCGTAATTCACTGCCTCGTGCGACCCTCAATGGGGCTCCAAGTACTGGTTCTTCCTTGATCGTTGCAAACGATGGGTCATCCTCCAGGAATTCCAACAGTGACTCCTTTACGTATTGAACCGAATTCTACGGTCTGCATGCCCTTGAATGTTTCCGCACGTCAGCAATATTGTTTCCAGTTTGGTTGCGTAGAGGATCTGAGAACTAATTTATTGTCAGTCGTTTGAAATGAATGGGAAATAAAAGTGCTACGATAAGTTACTTTGCTAATTTGTCCGAGGTTTCCGAAATCATGTTATTGAATTTTTTCTTAGGGCTGCTCAGTGACGCTGTCAGAAGATTCTGCGATCATGGACGGTGGACGAGGAGTCGTCGGCGGTCCCAACTTATCGCCGCATCTCTTGTCAGCGGAGGGATCTTCTCTTGGAGGCCCAGATGGTCGACTGAAATCAGTTTTCATATGTGATTTCTGCCCCAAAACATTCTGTTACCTCAGCAACTTGACCCGACATCGTCGAACTCACACTGGAGAGAAGCCCTTCGCATGCTCTTGGTGTTCGTACAAAGCAGCACGGCAGGAACACATAACAAGACATGTGCAACGCATGCACAGAGAAGCTCTTTAGTGATGGATGTCTAAGCGGTGCATCCATCGAACATGTGCGGGGCGAAGTTTCAAGCACACTTCCAAAAAGTCATGTAATTGCGCTCTGTATATATACTAGGTTTAGTTGCTACTCGTTATGGTGATCTTCGTAGCTAGACCTCCAAAATTGATGTAGCTATTTCTAAAGCGATCTTGATTGGCAATGGTTTCGGAGATTCTGAGCGTGTGTATACGCTGAGGATGTTGAGAAATTTAAATCCAGACTCGTGTGAATATGCAAAATACAATGAATGAAGTGTGCTTTTAAACCTTACCGTTACCTTGGCTGTATGGCAGTATTTAATAGTAACACACTTATCTGTTGTTACAGGCTAACAACAACGTGGCGAGCATCAACTCTAGGTTGATATGTCCCCACTGCCCCAGCTCAGTATCGTTTACGTGTTCAAGCAACTTTCGTAGACACCTTCGACTGCACAGCGGCGAGCGTCCTTACAAGTGTGGTCATTGTTCTTATGCAGCCACTCGTAAACAGCATCTGCAGTCCCATCTTGCCCGTCGACACTACCAACTTGGCATGGATTCTTCTGGTGCACCTCCTTCTACTTCAGCTGATTCTTTCACAACCACTTCTCTTCATCACTCCCATGTTCTATCTACTGCAGTAGCTGCTGGTCGTTGTGATGACACATCAGCTCAACGTCCGATCCAATTGCGACCCGTTTATGAGCGCAGTAGCTCGGCTTCTAACAGTTCAGAACACAGCTCTCGACTTCACTCTCGCCACCTCTTTGATTTGTCATAGGGAATATCTTTAAGGCACCTATTTGTTAATGCAGATCTTAAAATACGCTAGTATTCTGTTGAATTTGCTGTACTCTGAAAAAATAAAGGTGATTTAGAACTGCCACTTCATTTTTCCACCAATTGTCATACATCTGAGTACAAACATTTGAAGCATGACGAAGAGCTTTCTTGTCTTACGTATTTGGAGTTATTCTGCGTGTGGTGAGTGTTCCATTAACAAAATTTAGGAAGTAATTTGTTCCGCATGAAACGTAAAACATAGAATCAAGATAGCTGCATTTACGTCACCGCTTTATTCCTGCGAATGACTGGAGTGTGGGTTTTCCTCTTTAGGTGCAGGAGTTGTTTGGTGGTGGGGCGACGTTGGACGGAGGTGCGTCATCACCTTCTGCCTCTACAGCTCCTCGTACGAAGGGCTTGAACTTGAACAGCAAGCTCAGCGCAGGTGGACTCAACTCCCTTCTTCCCTCTACGAAGCTACTTAGTGGAGCAGCACACGAGCATCATGGACGGGCTGCGCTTCCCGCCGTTATGAATGAAAGATTAAAGTCCTATGCTGTATCTGACTCAATGCCGTCGCTGAACGTTTTTTTCCCTTCTCAGCAGCAAGAAGTGGATGCATCGTTCATTGATGCTGGAGTGACCACTTCTTACCTTCCGAAGCCACCTTCTTTCCAATGCCGATTTTGTGTTAAAGCATTTTACGGTAGCGTCGACAGAGAAAGACATGAGCGCACGCACACCGGCGAAAAGCCTTACGCTTGTGTCGTGTGCACATACCGTTCTGCTCAGCTCGGAAACTTGCACCGGCATATAAAAACAATACATCCTGACTGTCCTCTCCCACCTTCTTCTTCGGCGAATTGACACCATTATTTTTGAGCTGCTTGAAAATTATCGAGTACAGTAACATTGGGGAAATGTATTGGTTGACTATCATGAGTATGCCGAGAACGGTTCTGACAGCCGTGTTTATTTGTGTACAGATGAGGCCTCAGCTACCCCTTTGCGCCCCTCCACCAACTGAGGCTGTGTCGGCGCTGAATACGTCTTATACTTTCGATCGTCCGAAGAGAGTGGTTGCATCGTTTGGCGGCGAATACGGAGCTGATGGCAACTCTGATCGCCTTCGTTCTTTCTATTGTCCGCATTGCTCGTATTGCACACTGCATTCTACTCACTTCAAGGACCATCTCCGCATCCATACAGGTGTCAAACCTTTCGGATGTCCACATTGCGACGCCAGGGCTACTCAGAGAAGCAACCTTCGTCGTCACATAAGGAAAAGCCATCCTGATCAGGACCCTCGCTTGGTACTCGTTTTCGGCGATGACCAATTAGATTCTTCAGTTTTGTGAATTTTTTTTGTCATGAGGTCGTTATTGTGTATGTATCTCGTTCTACGAAGACTACTTTATGGTATTATTTTTGCTGCCAATTTCTATTCATTTACGAAAATGCTCGTTAACTGTCGAGAATGAAAACAGCTACAGGAATTCATGGTGTCTTCACTCCTTGGTGATCAAATAGCTGAAGTCCTGAAACAAGGAGCAGAGTAGTGCACTGACGCGTCTCTCTGTTTGGCAGATTGAAGGGGTTGGGCGCTGTTCGTCGATCACACAAGAAGAAGACAACAGCCTTGTTAATCAGCACCAGCTACTCGACCACCCTACATACCCATTGCTATCGCATTCTGCACATGAGCACATCGGATCTCCATTTCGTCCCGGCCTTAGTAGTTTATCTCGCTCTACTGTTAATCATGTACATGCCGATTATTCTCCTGGTGCGTTTTCTGAAGGCGACAGAGCTAGCGTTGGTGCTAGGATCGAAAGGATAAAATTCTCCTGCAACGCTTGTCGTTATGCGACGAGTCATAAAGGTCACTTCCGTGACCACATGCGCACTCATACGAATGAAAAACCCTTCTGGTGTAAAGTTTGTCCTTATAGAACTAACTTCAAAAGCGACCTCACGAGACATGTCAAGGTGAAACACACTTTGTCCAGTCCGTCTCAGTATCGTGAAAATTATTAACACTTTGTTACTATGCTCGAATTCTATAAATTTTTCCTCCAGTTGTTATCCAAAACTGTTTTGTTGCAGGAGTCTTCTGTTGCCAATATCGCAAGCTTATGGCAACCGTCCGTTGCTTCTAAGCCAAGTTCATCTTTCAAATTTCTCCGAACATCGACGACTTCCAAAAATTTGAACTGTTTGACAAGTGCTACGTCAGAGTCAAGCAATGCAATGCAGTATTCCTCGCAGGATCTGGTCATTTCTCTGGAAGATACTCCGATGGTGCGACAGCGCATGAATGGTCTCTACTTGGCGGACAACTCCGTGCAGCCTCGTTTGTATCGCTGCACTGTGTGTGCCTACACGACGCTGTACAAAAGTGCCATGGAGCCCCACGTCCTCAAGCACACCGATCTAAGGCTTTTCAAGTGTACTCTTTGCTCTTATGGCAGTAACTTTAAGAAAGATGTCGCTAGACACGCAATACATAAACATTCTGATATATTCTCTGCCTCGGAACAAACTGAAACCTTTAAATAATGACCGTCCTATTGATTCATTTTCAACGGGCATAATAATGCTCGTCCTGGCGAGTTCCCTTCCTGCTAATTATTTTGGTTGGATGTGCATATGAGATTATTTGTCTGTTTAAATTTTGTTAATTCATTAGAAGGGATTTTCGTTTTTTAAACAATGAACGCTTAATGAAGCATACCATTTCAATGGTATTCAATAAATTCACTGGTTTACTTTATTCCTTTTCCTATTGGCGCGCGGTTAAACTTCAAATGTACGTTGTGCAGTTTCTCAAGGGCTTATTTTTGTTCTCAGATATCGCCCATCTCCGGAGCAGCTAATTTGACCTCAAATCTGCATCATTTATCGCCCTTGCCGCCTCCTGGTGCTATTGCCGCTGCCACTTCTCTACCCTCTTGCTTCTCTTCTACGACGATGTTAACTGCGACGGATGAGAGAGGTCACTCGCGTAGCCTCGGAGAAGAAGCAAATCGCCATGTATCAGCATCAACTGTGTCCGAAGAGGAAGTGCGGTTACACTACGTTATCACTGACAGGGATGGAAGTCAAGCGTACACTTGCCGATCGTGCACGTACACCTCAATCAGGAAAAGCGATACTCTGAAGCATCTGCAAATCCACCTAAAGCTCAAACCTTTCACTTGCTTAGTGTGCGGTTATAAGAGCAATTTTAAGAGTGATGTCTCGAGGCACGTCAAGCGAAAACATTTAGTGGCATGAGTATTGCAAGACATTAGCAGCAATCATTCGTGAAGTTTGACAAGCGTGAATTGGGTCTACTGCTGCTCACAACTCAATTTTCTAAGATTCTTCGTATTATTTTTTATTTTACTGACTGGCGAAAATAGCTTCAAGAAGTAATATCAACCGTTGTACCAGGAAGCGGTTGAAAATAAAAAAATAAAGATCAATAATTTTTGTTAGGATTTCTAACGGGGACATAATCGCTCTGAAAACATTTTTTACCAGTTGAGTTTGTTCACGTGATGAGGCGTCCGAACACATGACCAAATCATAATCCTTTACTGCGGTTTACCATCTAATGGGTCTAAAAATTGTGAATCCTTCTCCCAAAACTCGAAATGGAAGAACTTATTGATTTCCTAGTCCATTTCCTAAAAAGTGGGCTAAGAATTGAGGTGATCTTTACGTCACAGTTTAATAATGATGAGGCAAATTTGAGTTCGTGCTTCCAACTAAGGTATGCCTCTTTTTGCAGGTTAGTCAAGGCCAGCTGCCTCTGGAGCCCGAACCCTCTATCGTTTCTCACGGTTCATCGACTATTTTAACGCCTCTCCACTCAAACCTTCATTCTTCTTTTGCTGGATCTAGTGGTTCCAGTTCATCGTATAACGCTTCTGTATCATCCACTGTTGCGCGTGCCCGCGGTGCTACGTCCTTGGACGTTTCGAGTAACTACGGTGTGGATGCTTTTCATGGCCAACCCGCGTCTCACATGTCAAGCAAGTTGCGTAATGTCAACTCTCCTGTGACCGGAGACATCGAACTCTTTGTGTGCGATACAGGTGGTCCGTGCACTGTCTATCGTTGTGTTGTGTGCTCATACTTCTCCAACAAGAAATGTGACATGAAACGTCATGTGCGTACCCACACCGGAGCTAGGCCTTTTGCTTGTAGCTACTGCCCTTACCGATCCAATTTCAAGAGTGATTTACATAAGCACGTCCGTTTTCGTCATCCTACTGTTGGTGCTACTGCTTCTACTTCTGAGAAGTACTGAAACTTTTAATATCCGGTTAACTTTCATTCATTTTCGTGATAGTTTTCGTTTACTAGTGATAGTTTATGCAAATTCTTGCAGCATTACTTGGATTAATGAATATTTTGGTGCGTCTGCTCTGGTTTGGGCAATTGTTTTTACTTTAACTGATAAGAAACCGGTCAACTATGCGGATTTTTAGTTGTTTTTCAACATTCGTTTTAATGCGTCCATTGTTTCCGATTTTAGTAGTACAGATTTTGGATTTTAAAGGCAGATACTGAGAGCAGCTCAGGACAACGCTTCGTTCACTCCAGCCGGTCGCTTGATAGCGATACCGTACTATATTTACCGTATTCTCTGTTGAGTGAATGATTCATTGTAGTATTCGTGCTAGGTACGGGCGTATGAGATCAACAATACCCAACATTAATTTGATCATGAACGTACGCATACGGAGGAAAGTCTTAAAATTCTCGTTATATTTACTGGCCTGCTCGCGAACCCAACCTCGCATCCCATTTAGTACTGACTGCATCGCCATTTGCACCTACTGTACTTTTTCTGGTCATTGCTTAGTTGTGCCAAGCATCTCAAGTTTCGCACGTCAGCATAATTTGATAATATACTTGCTGTAATTTCTGCTTTTAAGAGCAACGTTTTTACGAATTTTAAGTTTCGTGACCAGAACAAAATTTATTGAAAATTTCTCAAAGGTGAGGTCAATAGTCGCTTATTACCTTTCATAAAAGTCTGAATTTGTTTCGCCAGTTTGGTGAGCCAAACACACATAACGGTGCGTCGAAATTTCTAAGCTTTCCAGTTCAAGTTTTTGGACTTCCACATTTTTTGTTGCACTGAAAGCGGTGCAATTTCAGTTGCGGAATGATGGTTAATCGTGAATAAATGATCGAATATTAGCGACCGAATCTATTCGCCAAAGATTAGTTGCAAGGCGCTGCTGTGGCTCCAGTTTCAAAGAATATCCATATCACGAATGTTTATTAATTTAGAGAAATTTTGCTCGTATGAGCTGCCTTTTTGACGCATCCTATTTTTGCCGCAGATGCCTCCACCGCTCTCACTTGATCATCAACTGGCACCGTTAGTAGGTTCTGACCAACGTCGTTTTAACCAGGACGGTTCTGCAAGAAGGCCTGCTGCTTTTCTTTCTGCTTCTTCGTCAACGTCCAACGAAAGCGCCGCTGCCGTTTCTTTCGCTTCATCTTCTCAGATTACCACTGTGATGAGTGCGAACACTACTTCTCTAACTAAACATCAATGTTCTTGCTGTTCCTACAACACTTACAACTTGTCGCATTATCGGTCACACGTAAAGATACATACTGGTGAACGACCTCATGGATGCCCTTTCTGTGACTATCGGAGTGTTTGGAAACACGGGGTGAACCGGCATGTCAAACTGCGACATTTACACCTCTTGCGAAACTTACAACAAGCTGACTGATTTAGTATTTAGCGTAGTTTGACCTAAGTTTCTAAGTCTTTATCGCGTTTTTGATATAATACTTATGATGAAAATTATTTCAATTACATCTTGTAACCCAGAACATCATTCTGTGTAACCGAAAACGGGTCATCGCGTCACGCTAATAGCAAGTTCTATTTCGCAATACCTCGTGGATCTTATATTTCCTTTTCTCATTCTTGGCGTTTTGTGCCAAGAGCTAAGCAAACCGAATAAGCCGAGGTTAAACTTTGAAAATAAGGCGTTGTTTGAAAACGAAGCGTTCTAGCTCTTTTTTATGATAGAACTGTGCAAACATTGTCTCTACCATCAACGATTAGCAGTTTGTAAACGTGAATGTAGAAAATACATTTGATTCGAAATTTTTGAATCACTTTTGTCATAGGTGTGTAGCTCTGTGTATAAAATGTTCTTTGAGTAATTATTTGAAAAGCTCATAATGTTTTTTTTCCTTTTGTGCGAAGAAAACTTTTTTCAGTTATTAAAGTACTGGATTCGTTTGATAATATAGTGATGTATTTCAACAAATATGCTTATTATTTTTATACTTACGATGATGAATAAGAATTTTAGAAATTCAATTTGTATCAAAGTCAGTTGAGGAAATGACCGCAAAGAAGTATAAGCTGCAAGTGCTTGTGACCACCTTCGCCGAAAGATGATGCGTATGTGTCTCTGTCAACAGATGGACGAAATTCAGCCTCGCCCATCTTGTGGTCCTCATTATGCGCCGCTTCCTGCACAACATCATTCACAATCGCTTCGAAAATCAAATGAAAACCAACGAATGCTACTATATTCTGGATCCTCTGGAACGTATTCGGTATCGCATCATTTTTCTCAATCTACTGAATTGCGTGAGACGTTACGTCACCACCCCCACAATGTGCCACTTGAGCACCACCAGCCTGGAGGCTCAGTTAACATCGGAACCCCTAATCAAAGAACACGAAACTCCTCACAATTTACATCTTCGAAGGAACTCTTCTCGAGACGCTGTCCACATTGCACTTACGTAACTATGCACAAAGGTCATATGCAAGAGCATCTCCGCACTCACACAGGCGAGCGACCTTTTTCTTGCGCCCTTTGCTCTTACAGAAGCTCGAAGAAATGTACATTGAAAAGGCACGTCATGCTCTGCCATCCTAAGAATTCTGCAGAGATCTGAGAAGATTTAATTCAGCCGATCTAAAGTCTACCAATGAATTCCGTTGCACAATTCTTGTGTGCCCACCATGAACTTGAAATAGAAACCATCATGGTTTTGCATGCCCTCGAGTGCGATTTTCTCTTTTTCTATTGAAAATGAATTTATTTACTTTCTAGTCTTCGGTAACGACGGATTCGACTCTCATACTCATGAATTCCGGCTGTCAGTCCGTTATTTTTTTCTCGCGGAAACTGGCGGGTGCGATGTTTTCACGTCTAGTTCCCTATTGTTGTGCGGAAAAATGCAGCTATGATGAACCGATTTTTTACACTACTGCTGAATTTTATAGTTATCGTGAAGAAATGCGTAAAAGCTAACACGATTTTGGAAAGAACCAAAGAAATACAGAAGAACCTTTTGTTTCAATTAAAATGAATTATAGCTTGTCGGTTCCAGCGAGGTCTTCTTTTTTTGAAGTTTTGACTGCCATTTGTGTTTCTTTTTGCAACAGATGAGGACCTCGCACTGTACATCAGGGCCTGGGCAGTCTCTACTCCAGCGCAACAATGACAGAAAAGGCACGTTGACTACGTTGTTGTCGACTGAGATTCCTGTCATCCGAACTTCGGAGACGACTTCAATACATCTCAATCAGCGCATTCATGATCGCGATGACTCGAGCTGCTCAAGTAAATTGGAACCGCCTCGTGATGCTGACTCATTGACGAGTCTTCTACTACCTCGTGAGAGTGTCACGTGCATAACGAACAAAGCCTGCCAGATCCCTACTGCATTTCCAAGCGGTGCAAGTGACCAACATGTCGGTGAAGCTTTCTTACGGCGCTCCGAATCGTCCTTCTCCACTCGCATATTTTTCTGTTCCTTCTGCTCATACTCTTCATCCGTGAAAAGCCAACTTCACCGTCACCTCCGCACTCACACGAATGAGAGGCCCTTCTTGTGTCAATTCTGTTCTTACAGAAGTAATTTCAGAAATGATGTTGTTAAACATACGAAACGAAAGCATCATCAATGTACAGGACAACTTCAATAAGGCGATGCATGGAATAACGAACTGTACAAATCGCATTCTTATATTGTTGGGTGCGAACTCTACTGTCCTTACGTTTTCCGAAGGACTTCTTGGATCGCGTAGAAAAATAGAACAGACGTACATCAGAATGGAAAGGTGTGATGGTATTGATTTCGAGACGAATGTTATTATGTCGTTGACGATATCAGTGGGGTGCATTCAACGATAGGTAATTACCTGCATGTTCGCCTGTTGTGAAATTATTTCATCCGGTTGGTGCGTACTTCTTTCCTGTAGTGGTCTCAAGTGACTTGGTGTTTCTTTGGGCAGGCGGAAGTGCAAATGCCGCCACCAACTTCATTGCCGAACCATCAGCTACTCCGAAACTGGTCTTCTCCTAAAGTTTATAGGTGGAATTCGTCGGCGAGTAATATCACCCGCCAAAGATTGCAGTTTTCAACAACGACCGTTCGAAATTCATTCGAAGCGTCTAACGCGACGTCGGCTTCTGGTCGAGATGTACGAGCGCCTTTTGACAAAAGACGGCAATGCCATGTGTGTTTTTTTGTGGCCTCAACCAAAACTGCTTTACGGGATCACCTACGTACACATACTGGGGAAAAACCATATGCGTGCCCGCACTGTGATCTTGCTACCAATGTTCGGAGCAATATGAGGCGACATATCAAAACCAAACATCCCAATGAAGACTCAAACACAATGAGGATTATCGCTTGATCGCGTTGAATGTTCACAAATTTTTCAAAATATTTTTTATTTTACCCTATAAGTTCATGTTTTTCTTTTTTTGCCGTGATGATTATCAGATTAATTTTCTGGATTAGTACTATCAATTTTGATTGATTGAAGCTTCTTTGCAAACAGGAGGTGATGGAAAATCAAGAAATCTTCTCACAAAACTTCATACCAGATCTTCCGCCTCCAGATGGCCACGGCAAGCGAAATGGGACGAGTGCCTCAGATCAGGGAGGACGGCGGTTCACGTGTTCTTTCTGTACTTACGCCACTCGACAGAGGACAAATTTAGAGAATCACCTCAGAACGCACACTGGGGAACGGCCTTTCGCCTGCACCCACTGTCAGTTCAGAGCAAATGTTAGGAGTAATTTGAAGCGCCACGTTCTTGCCATGCATGGGGATGAAGGTCCAAGACCTGCAACGGGAACAGGATTTTCTTCCGATGTCTCTGTGCAAAAACCGCCTCCGATCTCTGCTCTACTGCAGCAACGTCATTATACAAACCCATAGCGAAGTTTGAGACGACTTGGTACTAGTTCAGCTTGCTTTAACAGGAATTATATTACTTTTTTGTTGTCGTTTATCACTTTTTTATGCAATGCTTTCAAAAGTAAATCTCATCTGTGACTGGTTGTTAACAGATTACCACAGCATAGACAAGCTACGATTGATATGCCTTTCGGTCATTCCTCTGAAGAAACGCGTGCTCGCACGCACTTCATTATGGCTCGCATAGTAAAATTATTTTGAATTAAGTTTTTGTGTAATTTTATATTTTCCGAAAATCGACGAGTGCATTTTTGCACGTACAAATGAACTTTTATTCTAGGTAAAGTATTGAAGTTCAATTTTCATCGTTCAACCGTTGAAAGGCATCTCTTCTGGTTTCAGATGAAAGGATTGGACGATCAAGATTCTCATCATGTTTTCACCACATCGCAAGCACACACTATTGACGTACCTATGGCGCCTCTTCATCGGAGACAGCGGTCATCTTCAAATCATAATAACGCTTTTAAAATTGGGTCTTTGGTTCATTGCGATTCGTCGCCCTTGCTTGAATCAACTCATGGTTCCGGCTCCCATTCTCTTCATTCAAATATGTCGGATGCGTCTTCTTCTGGGCGATCACTTGTGAAAGTGCCTCATAAAAGTATTTGTCACCAGTGTAATTACGTGGCATCATGCCCTGCTAACTTGCTTGTACACTTGCGAAGTCACACTGGCGAGCGCCCTTTCGTATGCATCGAGTGTGGCGCTTCCTTCACGGTCGCAAGCAACCTCAAACGACACCGCAAGACCAAACACTACGTTTCCTTCCTCGCGACCGAGGGAACGGACACTGCAGCCCCGAGTTACCTTATTGATAAGACTCTGCATTATGAAACTGACCGCACCGTGTGAAATATATATTGCCCTTTCTGCGTAACTGATGTAAAATACTTTTTACATGTTAAAGTGAAGTTACGTTCCAGAAAACGAGAAACCCAAAGCAATAAGAAGAGGGAACTATCGCAAAGTGAGGCATCGTATGAAGAGCTACGCTTCTACTTGCGTAAAGGTTGAAAGTGTCTCATGTCGTTGTTCACTAAGCTTTTCTTTTGTGCTTATTGCATGTGTATTCATTGTTTTCAGGTGTTGCAATAGATATTTGTAAATGCGCACACTCCAAGCTCCATTCTTAGTCGTTCATGAATCATAGCATTGTTTGATTCAATTTGCATTTTATTGACTTGTATGGTTTCCCGTTTATTCATTATTTCTTTCTTTTTTCGGCTATCCGCTGTTCATTAATATCTGAAGAAATAATGAAATTATAAATTTCGACCCGCACTAGCGACTTGATTCACTGTGAAAACTAATTCTCTGGAATGTAGACGCTACTCGTGAAATTTTCTCTTCAGCTGGCAATTTTGCAAGTCATTAAAGTCAAATTTTAGTCGCGACATTTCTCATTGTATATCTAATGATCCGATTCATTTACTATGATCATGGTTGGATGTAATCTTTTAGAATTAGGGAAAAAGTTTTTTCAATCAATGTTTTTGAAATGTGTTTAAGTCTTGCTTGCCAATTCACCGACGATCATCAGTGTAATAACGTGGCACAGCGGTTGTAAGCCACCAACATAGACGTCTGGTCGGAGCCTTGTTCTTTGACCTGTTGCCAGATCCTTGTTTTTAATTTCCGCAATAACATGTGTTTTCTAAAATTTTTCAAGCAAAAAAAATGCGTTTTTAACGATTTGGCTGCAGGTGGCTTACATTTATTCAAATTTTTTTTTAGCATTTATTAAAAAAAAAATTCACTGAGTGATATGTAGCGTCTTGTATACGATTACATAAGGGACTTATAATTTTCGAGGAGCGTTCAAGCGATTCGCATGCAACAATAATAGCAACTTGAATATGCTAGTCTATTACGAGTGCTGTATCAAGCTTGGTAGTTTTTTGATTATCGTTTCATTTTTTTCCTACTGGAAACGGTGTAACGAGCGCATGCTACGGTGGTTTAACCGGTATTATTATTTTTGCCTTATTTAGTTTCTCTCTTGTCGGTTTCGATCGGGCGGTAGTAACCGAAATAATCCCATTTTTTTTTATTTTCATACAAATGTTGGAATGTATTCGGCACACCTGCACATTCGTTGAACGCAAATCTGACTGTGGGTCACTTAAAACCTGAGATCAGCAACTTTTCCGTAGGAGTTGAGTCGATCTGTATTCAAGTTTGGTATGGCTTGCAACTTAAATATCTGACTGACCCTTCACTTCAGCAGGAGTTAAGCTAGCCTCGCTTTTTGTACAGTACCTGTATTGATGTACGGTGGTAAATCGAAGCCTTGTAAGGCATTAGAAACTCCACCTTCAGAGGCTAACTTTGTTTTTTCAACTAAGGTCATGTTTGCGCCAGAGATTTTCAATTCAATCGCATTAATGATAAAGGATTTATATAATGCTTACTGTGAGTAGTATATACTGTTATGCTCGTGCTGTGTGCCATTGTGTGTCATTTTGCATTTATGGTTAATTTAGTATTATCTTGAGGCCATAATCGCATTTTAGGTGGGATTTTATGATTAATATGTGCGGATTACTAATATTGTCAAGTTATCAGACATCGTCGGAAAAATGAAAGGTATTTTTTTTGCTATTCTCTGATGGGGAAGTTTTATGATACAGGTCTATTTTGTAATAGTGGGGTATAACGCTTATATTTTCATTGAGTTTATGTACGTAATAATGATTGTAAATTTACTGGACTCACTTTATGACATGCAGTGACCTGAATAATAAAATCGGAATTGTTTATTGATTTTTTTTTGCCTTTCACCATTCTTCAAAGTGATTACAAATTATTTTTTGAAGAAGTTATCTAGATATAATCAGCTCAGCGTAGGAGGTACTAATGGTGACTGGTGCGTCGGGTTCGCGATGCATCTCGCTGAGGCACAGGACCAGCATCTTGTAGAAGTCTCTGGGAGTGAATGAATTACCTCTAAAGGTATAAAGTTTTTGCTTATTAGAGTTTGAACTGAATACATGACAGTTGTTGTGCCTTAAAATATTCCAATTAGTTAAATATCTGCCACCTTAAAAGTAAACTTGTAAAATATCTAACAGCGTAGAACTAAACACTTCCACTTCGCCACTAATGTATGTTGTAACGTCAGTGTCGACCAGGATTGAATTATCTCCCTCTTTTTTTTCGGACTAGCTACTGAGCTAATTTGTGGATAGTCTTGGTTTAACGACGACGATGGTCTTCATAGTTTAGCCCCCAGTGTGTTCACTTGAATTTGGTTCCTTATCACAAGCCTTGGTAATTGGATGATGAATTTTATTAAAACGGACAGTTTCACGGTAGGTTTTATTTTCGAGTTATTTGTGTGTGATTCTGATAATACGCGTTATCAATAGAATGGTGCATATTTACGAAAAAGTACTCGAGAGCAGGCAGCTTGCCAATCAAGTAAACTATGAGTACTAAAACGTCAGCATCCTATTTATTAAATATCACACTCACAGAATATTTATTTTGCATCGTAATAAAAACTTCATTTTCAAAGAAAACGCAAAACTAATCGAAATTTGTGTGAGGCCTTTGAAGAGTGTGGGATTATTTTTAATTAAGTGAAATAGGGGTATACATACTACGGATGAAAAATTAACTTCGGCTTGCGAAAGGAGAAAATAGTTTTGTTAGTCTGGCACGAGGGCACTGGATATATTTTTTGTAATAGCTTACTCTTCCACTAAAAGCTTACTCTCCAAACTCATAAAAGGTTCTGTGATAGGAAGTTTTAATAGGCAGTAGGGTTAGGTTTGTCTATCTATCCTATCGGGATTAGCGTCCCTAGGGGCACTGTTAAATCACCTCAACTGGTATTCTTCTTCCCACTTGGTGTTTTACTTACGGCAAAACGTATTTGTCCTGTGGATGCAAAATTATCTCGGAAATTTGAATTAAACGTGCAACAAAGAATAAATCTTTGAGCTATTGACTTTTAATTTAATGACGAAGCAACTAAACGTCTGAAGATATCAATCACAGTATTACACGTTAGGAATGTTAGTTTTACGAAAGAGTTGCGAGAAATCGTCGCTGAAGGCGTTAATACATTGCCGAAGCCATGGAATTCTAAACGAACAGACGAGAGAGTCATGGTGGGATGATGAAGCTTCTGGTTTAGCTTACGTGCTCCTCAACTGGAGGTCGGCACCGGCCTCGTGATTTCGCTTACGTAAATTCTAGCGTTCCGTGATTTGGTTGGTGATTGCTTCTGAAGGGCCTTCATTATTTTCGATTTTGATAGATTTTCTGATATTATTGACCTCTCATGATTGGCTATAATTTGACGTGAATGTTCATATCAGCAATGGAAAGTTCACTTCGTACCTCGTTACCAGTAGACTTTCCTACCTGCGACCTCGGTGATGGTAGTTCGAAAGTTCAAGTCCCTCACAGCTAAAGGCAGGAAATGCTGGCACCCGCGTATATTCATGCATGGATTACAAAGGAAGACTGAACGAGGAAACTGGAGCTCCTTCCTCTAAACAGGCACTAATGATTGCTTTTACTCTTCCATCCTATGGAAACATCAGAAACTCCCTGTCTTACCTACTTGAATTATAATAACATTTTTTTGTTTCTATTGTTTTACAAGTTGAGTGCTTGTTTTTGTTCCTTTTGTTTCGTTTTTACTCTTAAATGGAAGGCTGTCACTTTTATCAGGATTAATTTGTAGATGGAGCGAAGTTACTCCCTTTCTTTCTGCTAGTCGGATGAACATATTTTCTCTCCTTAAGCTATGGAGAGATGTTCCATAAGTTGACTCCTTATTTCCAAAATTTGAACGTCAAATTTATATTTTCTTTTCTTTCGGAACAAATATTCTGAAATCTCTTTCCGTTACCTAAACCCTTTTATGAAATTCGACTGTACCTTTAATTTGCTCTATTTCGATTTAATATTCCAGCTACGGTCACAAACAACGATACTACATACTCGCATATGAAACGCTTCCTATGGACGTGTAGTAACATAAATGTGCATTCGAATGCTCGATAGCCTTTAGATTACAAATTTTAGTGGATTATCTACGCCAGCACTCGGAAACTGTCTTCGCATGCTTAGGTAAGACCTGCATTCATTGTATTTGAGCGCCGCAGAACCGATGTGTAATTACGTGCCTTCCTCCCGCTGCTGCCATGGAATAATGATATGAGTGAGTGAGAAGAGTTCGTGTCTTTACATATAGAACTAAGCGCTTCTGTAGTAGATGATTTAATTAAATGTAAGTGTAGTAGCGTTCGTTGTCTGTTGTGCTGATCACTAGGTGTCTGACGGCTACTGGTGCTATTTCTGTCGCAGGTTGCACTGCCACCCTGGATGGGGGGCTCTCTACAGGACCTCCCCTCCTCCAACCTGGACACTCTCTCCACCATGGACCAGCAACAACAGGAGCTTGTAACAGCTCTCCTCCAAACTCTGGATCCCGTTACCTTGACCACCATCGAGGATGGGGACAGTCTGACCCATAGTCTCGTCGCCTTGGGAGGTGGTGGAGGTGGCAATAGTAATGGCGCTGCCGCCTCCTCTGTTCGTGACGGGGATGAAGTTCAAGACCTCCTGCATTTGTACCAGTGTCCCTGTTGTTCCTACGCAACATATGACAAGGATGATCTCGACGTGCACGCGTGTGCTGAACATCCTGACAGCGTCTACAGTTGCAAGGATTGTTCCTTTACCACAGATCGTTGGGGCAAGTACAGTCGCCACATCAATAAACACGTGATTGCTGATAAAACTTTCTCGTGCTCTTACTGTTCGTATCGAACAAAGACAAAGGGCAGTTACGACTCTCACATGCGCACTCATACCGGCGAGAAGCCCTACGCGTGCTCATATTGTCCATATCGGTCGTCGCAGCGCGTACACTTGAAAATCCACGTGCGGACACACACAGGCGAGAAACCATTTGCTTGCCCGAACTGCCCCTACCAGGCGACGCAAAATAGCAGCCTCAAGCGACACATTCAAACGCAGCACCCACCAACCCCTCGAACCTCTCGTCGCTACAACAAATACACGGCCATCATGCCACCGCCGACCCAGCCCGTCTCTTCAAGCGCTGCTCAGCTCATGCTCCCCGCTGCGTCTGCTGCCATGCTTTGCGCTAAGTCGCCCTTCCAGGGCTATCCTCTGCTGCACAGCACACAAGCTGAGCAGCACCTCCGAGAGATGCTTCAGCAGCAATTGCAGCAGTTTTTTTCGTCGGCCTCTAGCTCATCTAATCTTAATCTGCAGCAGTTGCATCGAGCTCAAGAAAATAACATAGTATCGGAAAAATCCTCTCCGTTGATGCTCGGCAGTCACGAGAAAAAATCGCCTCGCCTCAATAATGATGTCGGCAAGGGTGGTGATGGAGGTAAAGTGACCTCATCACCTCCTGATTTAACGTCTGCTTTAGGTACCGATGTTATTCAAAGCAGTTCTTTTCCAGCAGAAGCTGAGAAGGTCATCAACACTGCTAGCAATGGTAAATACTAAAAATAATGGAAAATTATCTGTGCCATCAAGACAGAAAGATATTCATAGCCTGGCCTAAATGTAAGATCATAAAACATTTAACGTCGTTGTACCGCTGAGTACTTATTATTCTATGATTCGAATTATCAGTTTTATTTGCGCAAGCATGCTATATGGCTTCGTGTGAAACTGGATAGTTTCTTTTGCTTTTGCCAGTATCATCGTATATTGCCGTAAGGATACTCAGTGTAATACTTGTCTAGTCGTGAAGAGTGATCTGTATTAGTATTTAGTACTTGAACATTAAGGCTTCTTAGCTTCTGTAAGTTGTATACATGGTCGAACTTTTTCATGATTGCGGCTCGCTTTCAAGACTTCTTTTCAACTTTATTTTATTGTCTACTCTGTCGGATTGAGTTGAACTTTAATTGCAAAGAGTGTATTGTTGAAATTGTATATTGTTGCTCGTGTCGGAATGAATGAATGATCGTAAAAATGTTCCACCAGATGTTCGCTACACTGAATATTGATGCTCGATGCCGCCCTTAGTGTATCTTCGCAGTAATGCGTGCGGTTATCCCTTGAAAATACTCTTATCATTCCAGTAGTTTAAGTAGTGTGTTGCACTTTTAATGGTGTTTGCTAAACTTGAATTTTGTTCTTTGTGTTGCAATGTGTACTACAAATCTACAAGAAATTTGGATAACAAGTTAATGATGTTTTAATGAAGAGTTTCGTCGTAGTTCTGTGGATTCGGCTACACATTTCTAAATTAAGCTACGATATTTTTTTCAACAAGTGTTGTCGCTTCACAGGTTTCTGAACAGCGATACGAAACTAATTGACAAATGCAGCTGATTTTATAACCATCGTGTTGTCGATAGCATTTTGAGAACTTTTTTTCAAAAGATATAGTTTGATTAAGTTAGTAACATGTATCCTAGGCTATAAGTGTTGTCATAGGGAAAGCGTAGTCTTCTCAAGTTGAGCATCACTATTTACGTCTATGTACAGGGTGTACTCTTAACTGAAGCATTACTCTTGGGAATGGAGGTGCGTGGCACTGTGCTGCTTTCGTTCAAGTAAATGCATGATGTGTGTACTGCTAATGCAGTTGAGAAAGCGATAGGCGTCTCCCAGTAATAGTAGTAGTAGTAGGAGCATAGAAGTAGTCGTCTCCCAGTAGTTTATAGTTCTTGACCTTACTACAGGTCGTGCCAAACATGAAACTGTGTGCGTGTGAATGCCAGGTCACTCAGTGTCACAATATACATCTATATATGTATAAATATATATAATCTACTCATATCGTTAGTTAGTTCGTAAATGCTTTTTGTGTGTAGTGTTAGATCTGTCCATTGTCTCTTAGTGTACTGCATATTGCCGCGAAACACCATAGGTAGCATACGATATCATAGGGTCGTCCACCCGCAAACTCATTTCGTTAATTGAATCACGCGCTAGGCCCGTACGTACCTCTGAATCATGTTTTCTGTGGTTGTGATGAAATGAAATGCATCGCAGTCTGTATACGTCCTGTCTAGAAACATTCGTCTCAAAGCTAGTCACAAGAATCTCTGTAAGATTAATAGTAAATAAACTGTATCTGCAATGAGTTGTTCGTGATTTTCCTCTCTTGGATTTATAGGACATTAAACTATTGCACTCATGCACTGATAACGTGTCATATTCGAAGCCTGCAGGGATATTATAAGGAAACCTCCGAAGCTGTCGGAAAATCGACGAATAATTAGACTTCTATTAGTATAGGCAGGTTTGACCCCCTTGATTTGTTCGTGTGCGTGCGATGCTTTGTGCGATGGCCCACAGTAAATGATGTCGGTCTCTTACGTGCAGGTGATGAGAGGAAGTCGAGCTCCCTCAGATGGGGGAAGCACGTCCACAAGTCAAAGCTCGCCATGCTGCGGTGCAGCTGGGCGACGTGCGCCGTCCCAGTGCTGCTCAATAACAGACCCTCCTACCCGTTTTGGTGGACGAGTCTGCAGTAGCAGTTCAATGATGGTTCCAGAGTCTTCATTATACGTGACGGTTTCGGCAGTAGGAGGATGGACTGAACGAACCTGCACCTTGTGTCCTTATCGCACTACCTCTGTGGCCAACATCGAAAAACATGTCAAGATACATTCGGGAGACAAACCGTACGCGTGTTCCATGTGTCCGTATCGAGCCATTCAAATGAATAATTTAACTGCACATATGCGCACCCACACGGGCGAGAAGCCTTATCCTTGTCCACAGTGTCCTTACAGAGCGTCACGCAGCAACACGCTCACTGCTCATATCTTCAGAAGGCACAAAGAGGACGTTCGTCACCACACTTCCAACTGAAGATCAAGTTGCGTTCATCAAACTTCTGTAGAGCTTTCTACGTTTTACATATCTTCTTTCAATTTCATTTAGCCTACTAGAAACCACACTGGGCTCGAATCCGCATGTTCTTTTCTCAGTCTGTGTAGATCGTATTCTGCAAGAAGCTTATATGTTTTTCTCGCTCCCTGTTCAGGCCGGAGGAACTCGACGAAGTGTGGAACGTAGCTTCAAGGGCCTGCAAGACGATGACTCCATCCTCGCATCTGAACTGCCTTTTCACTTAGCCGGCAAATACGAACACAGTTCATCATTTCCTGGAAATCTACAACCCACTGCTGCCGTGGACTCATTGACCATGCAACCTCCAGGGGGAACTAGCAGGGAAACCCTGCTAGCGTGGAATCGAACGTGGCAGGAATCGCAACACTCGAGGGACAGTCCAAAAGCTCGCAACATAACCACAACTAACCCCGAGACAGGCAAAACAGAGCATCTTTGCAGCGTGTGTCCTTATAAGTCCATTTACAAAAGCAACGTTGACAAACACGTTAAAATTCATAACAAGGAGAAGCCATTCTGGTGCCCTTATTGTCCTTTCCGTGCTGTACAAAAGAGTAACCTCATATCCCACGTGATGACCCACGAGAAACGCCTGCTTTCTTCTTTTGAAGCCACTGTATCGACGAGTGGTCAATAGAAAATTATGCACAACCCTAGTTTCTTCACCGTTCAAACTTAGCATTTGCATGCATGCAATCACCGCATTCTAACTTCAGAATAATCCTACTTGCAACGCCGTATCGTACGTTTTAGAAAGAAACTAAAAAATTGACGTCTAACCATCTGGTGGAAATATTTTTATTCTATTTGTCTATCGTTTGTAGTGGCTTGACATTGAACGCGAAATGAACAACGAGTGATCCATTGCAAAGCTTATTTATGTTGACAACCTTTGCAAAAGAAGTAGCGTTTAGGCATAGACTTAATAGAGGCCACATTCGTTTTATATCGCTCTAATCGCATTCAGAAATTTGATAGCTTATTACTACGCAGTCGTACGTATTACCGATGTTGAGGTATTTGTTTTTGTTGCTGCAGGTGGGCGGCTCACATGAGGTCGCGCTCTCGTTCTCCTTCTCCTCGCCTTCATCGGAGGGAGGAAATGACCAAAATACGGCGACCCGCGCGCCACCGTCGACTCCAATGCATGGTCATTTTGCACGATCCAGGGACTACCAGCACCTTCACCAGCAACAACTCCCTTTGACTACCGGGAGCAGTACAGCCGATGTCTTGCTGGCGGGTGTTGGTGGCAGGGACGCTTTTGAAAAGCACGGACTTGCGACTGAAATGTACGGTCTTAAGCGTTGCCATCAATGCAGTTACGAGACTCCTAGTTATGTTAGCATGAGCAAGCATTTGAAGACTCACAGTGCTGACCGTCCTTTCGCGTGCCCCTTCTGCGCTTTCAGGTCAAATCAGCGATGTAACCTCATCCGTCACATCCGTCGTCATACTGGTGAAAAACCCTTTGCTTGCATCTATTGCTCGTACTCCACTACTAGGAAAAGCATACTCGATAAGCACATCGACAGGAAACACTCAGAACTTGCTGCCGTCACTGCTGACTCTGTTGCCGCTGCAGCGGCTGCTGCGGCCAACGCTAATGCCGACGCTGCTGCTAATGCAAATGCTGCTGCTGCAATTGCTAGTGCTGCTGCTGCAGCCGCTCTTGTAGCAGACGTTCACTGTAGCACTGAACTCTCATGAAGCAATTTTTCCTCGTATTTCGCTGAAAATGCAGTGTTTTGGTTTCATAGTAGATCCGTATGTGCTCATTTTAATTGGAGTATTCAATATATATGAACAGTATTTCGTTGATACATCTTGGTTTTTCAGAATTAAAGACTGTTACATTGTGTAGCTATGATTTCTTCACTGCTAAATTATAGCAACTTTGTTTAAACTATTCGTCAATCACCAAATGGATCTTTGTTCGCATATAACAGTAGTTACGTGGGAAACTACGGCCATATTAATTTTATGTTAAACTTATTTATTCTTGTCTAATGAGTAAAATTCAGAAAGACTTCTCAATAGTGAAAACGATACTTGTAAAACCTTGTATAATAAAGTTGGAAAACAGGTTGCACGTGTTGATTATTTTCTTACCTTTTCCCGTACAACCGAGGCGAGACGTGAAAATATAATTAAGCACCAATTTTGACCAAGCAGCATTAAAGTTCCCGTGAAGCTATCCACTTGGTCTTGAAGCACTTTTTCAACATCTACTTTTTGCGTACTCCGTTCTGTGCAGTTTCGTTTACTAAATGATTGCCTAGAGAGTGTCGCAATCATTTTTTGTAGAAATCATCCAATCTTAATGTCTAATTAAAAAATGGGAATTTTTCTTGCCCTAAGTCTCTCCATGCTTGCTCATTCAATTTTTGTGTCCGAATGTTAGTTTGTTATACCGCTACTGGCTACTAGACTAGTTATTGTTTTCAGCCATTTGTGCAGTGGAGTAAAAGGAGAGAACAGTTAAGTCGTACCTTGTGTTTGCTCAGACAGTGACGGATACATATCTGTTTGCAGATGGCTTTCAGAAGTGCTGATGGTGGTATGGCTGCTGCTGGCGCAGGATATTACCCGGCGTCCCATGAACATCGACCTAAACCCCCAAATACAGCTCGTGTGCAGCAGTGCAACCACTGCCCCTACTGGACATTGTCGACAAGCCATTATCGTCGTCACCAACTCACTCATACCGGTGAAAAACCTTTCGCCTGTTCTTACTGCCAGTACAGGACTACGCAGCAGGACAACCTGAAGAAACACCTTCGTGTCCATACTGGGGAGAAACCGTTCGCTTGCTCGCTATGCAGTTATAGGGCCAGTCAGAAAGTACACTTGAAAAGTCACGTTCTCTCGAATCATCCTGATAGTATAGCCAATCAGGCTAGCCTACCAAAGTGAGCGGCCATTCGATTACAGCTGAATTTATTCGTATCAAACCTTTACAAAGAAACTAAAAACAGATTGAATTGAAACCATAATGGAGTTTATTCCATAAGTCTTCTTACACTGAAATTTGGTAGTTATTTGCTCTGGTTGCACGTGCTTTCCCAACGATGGTGGGCAGAATTTCATAGGTTGTAAAACTCGAATCAAACGAAAAAAATTAACTTTGTTGAAGGGCAAAAATCACCTCGCTCCTGCAATAGTCGCGGAAAAAAGAAAAGGCGTCTCGAGAATGCGTCGTTTTATAATTGTGGTTATACAACAGGAACGTTATACTCTTGTGTGGCCGATGCTTGTCGTTTGAAGCGGTAATTCATCGTTACATTACATCTTACACTAGACACGCTTGGTGACACTGGCTAACATTTTCTTGTGTGTACATAGTTGAAAGTTCGATCCAGAGAGAACGACGTATCTTTTCATTTAGGTGAGATTTTAGGTACTGTATTTGAGACCTTTCTTCTTCCCAAAATTTGAGCAAGTATTTGAGACGAGTCCTGCTTGTCGTTCACAGATGGGCTATGGAGCGGTGCAGAGTGTGGCCCCTCTGTTGGCTGACGGACTGTTCTCCTTGGACCGCCTTTCAACCGCGACATCAGCTGCTTCATCTACCTCGCATGAAGGGCGAGCGACACCACGAGGAGGGAGTGGGCCTAAACGCAGCGATGATCGCTCTCCCTCCAAGATTCCTACTATGCTACAGTGCCCAATTTGTCCGTACAACAGCAAGTGCCGAAGTCACCTTGAGAGGCACTTGAGAATCCATACTGGAGAGCGACCATTCGCCTGCAGCTTCTGTTCCTTCAGGACCATTGAGAAGGAAAATTTGAAAACCCACCTCCGCATTCATACTGGCGAAAAACCGTTTGCTTGCAAGCTTTGCCCGTACCGTGCGAACCAAAAAGCTCATGTGGCTCGTCATATGGTGTCAACACATGCTGACGCTACGTCGAACTGATTACTTCGTTGCCTGGATGTAAATACGTAATATTCTTGTGGAGTTTCAAATGTCCGTTCGTACTCGCAAATGAAAGTAAACGTTCACAAACTCGAATATACTTTCTCAGAAAGAGAGGTCAAATTTCTCGTTATCTAGTCATTTACTTTTTCATACGAAATATGTTTTAGTTTTATGCGTTATGTTTTCGGAAAGGGAGGCGTAATACCCCTTTTTCCATTTTCTGGTTCGTAGTCAATCTTTCTTATAAATAATCGTTTCAACAGTATAATCTTTTCTTTTTGTTGTACTTGTTATAGAAGTTACATATGCCTGCACCCTATTCTTACTGTTTGGTGACGTGTAGCTGGGACTCAAATCTAGAGTAAGGTGTCGGTGGCATTGGTGCGCTACTGTCATCTTGAAAACGGCTGATTTGGATCGGTGTTTGCTAAGAATTTATTTGTGTGTGCTGCAGGTGGAGGACGCCAGTCGCACCAACAGCAAGATTCCTTTACGACGATTCTCTGTCAACTCGCAAGCTTCGCCGCATCAGTTGCTACCGTTTGGTGGCGGAGCAGTCTTCAAGTCCTCTCTACAAGAAACTCTTCTCATGCAACAGCAAATGCCTGTTCTTGCGTCGTCGTCCCCACAAGAATCATGCCCTTCTTCAGGAGTTTCTCTGGAATCGTGTGAAAGAAGTAGCTCAACCCACAATCCAACCGACAGCAGTCGAGCCCTGTCACACATGCTTTTATCGCAACCGATCTCCGCTGCTATTTATCAGTCGTCCAGCTCCGCCTCGTTCTCGTCTCTCCTCGAGCAACAAAACCAAGGAGATAAAGGGAAACCCTATGCTTGTCATTTGTGTTCCTTTAGGACGAAACAGCTGGGTAATCTCAAAACCCATATGAGAGTCCACACGGGTGAGAGACCTTTTGCCTGCCCTCGGTGTCCTTACCGTGCCACTCAGAAAATTAGATTGAAAACTCATCTGCTTTCTATACATAAAGAAGCGCTGGCGGATTAGAAGCGCTCAAGTTGACGTAGTGTCTCTTTACAGAGGCTGCATTTAGTAGTGCAACAAATTAAAAAATATGAAGATGAAGTACATCTGGCTCTCAAGTATTTTTTGTGCATGTGTACTAACTTGCTGTAATAGTGATACGTGTGATGAAACAGTTATGAGCGCTTTGAAATTTTTCTCAGTAGTCCTCATAAACATTTTAGTATCTTGAAGCAAATAAAAAATCCTGGGACTGCTGTCAGCATTTTTAAGGCATTATGATAATTCTGTTTAATATTAGTCGCATATGGAGCATTCAAATGTTCTGGTATTGTCGATTTGCATTAACTATTTTTCGGAAAATGTACATATTATTTCTTTGTTCTAGAACAGATACGAATAGATACTCGAGTTTTGTAGGATATATAAGTGAAATTCACACACGTGCTACATTTTTTCTTTCATTGATGTACATCAATTATTTGGTATCCACGATGAAAGCTGTTTTCCAATCTGTACAGAAATAAACCACAATAAATCGGCCTCAGTACGGAAGACTGGACTATGGAGATAGCCCTGCGGACGTCGTGGCACAAGCAAAAATAATTATATTGATATCTGAGCACATTCGGTGAAATGGAATTTGATCAGATGTTTACCTTGTACTGTAGATATCTACTTATCCTAGATTTACTGTCCAACCTAAGTAAAATAATGTAGCTCATGTTGCTCTGGTACACCCGTGTATCTGTCCAGTATTAAGTAATAAAGTTGAAAACATTTCATTACTGTCTTATTATTGGCTCCTTTGCGCATGCCAATGCTTCCAAGAGCTGTCACCTGATGTGTTTGATTGCGAATGAGCTTCGTTCAAGGAACGTGATCAAACGAAAACTTTATTTAATGGAGAAATGCAAAGTTGAATGCCCATTAAATCGATATAGAACTGAATTATCATCCTAAGTCGGTCTCAAAAGCCGGAAGTGCGCTAATATCAAAACTGGTCAAAAATGCGTTTCGCTGGAATTGAAAATAAAAAATCTGGAAATTCTATGTACTGAAGGAGGAAAGAGTGTGTTTGTAATGGGAGTTATTTTATTTTTTGTCCGGGTCTACGGTTCAATTTTTTCGAGACGGTTTCTTGCTTTCATCTTTCTCTTAGTTTATTGTTTTATGCACTTTTATGAGTTGAACGCTTGGCAAAATTGAAGAGCTGGCGAAACTTACCCTTTAGTGAGACCCTTGATGACAAAGTTACTTTTGCGTGCAGGAGACGTCTGCCCTCAGTGCTTCCTCATCCTCTTCCGCTCCTCGTCCATCTCCTCCCCACCACCACCTCCAGGCAGCTCTTCCTCCCACACTCTCATCGGTATCTGCTCGAGCCACCGAGGTCGAGTCATCTCTCTGTACGCGACTCCAAGAGACCTCTCCTCTCGCACAGGAGCCCCAGCGGCCTTTGAAGCACGTGCAACCGAAAGTGGTGGATGAAAGACGTCAAGTGCGAAGTGATACCTCCAGGGTGCTACACGCTATCGACACTTTGGGTCAAAGACTTACATTTAGTGAAGCCGGAGGCTGTGAAACTTTCACCAACACCGCAGCGGCTGTCGCTGCAGCTTCCCTGCCGAGCTTGTATCGCGTTATCAGACACCCTTCAGGTGAATGTTACCGGCAGTGTGTGCTGTGTAGCTACTCTGCTCCTACGTCATCCAGGATCTTGGATCACATTAAGTCGCACACCGGCGAAAAACCCTTCGTTTGTCCTCACCCAAAGTGTAACAAGACCTTCACTCGGAAGTTTTCCCTGCACGCTCACCTTCGTCTGCACACCGGGGAGAAGCCTTTTATTTGTCCCATTTGTTCTCGCTGCTTCTCTACCAACAGTATACTGACCTGCCACGTACGCACCCACACCGGCGAGAAACCTTACGCTTGTCCACATTGTTCTTACCGCTCCACACAGCGAACTGCGCTAAAAGTTCATTTGCGTAATGCCCACGCTGATTTCAGTTACTGAATTTCTGCTCTTCCATAATTCCAAAATCTCCATGAGGTTTACCAAAAAAATAACTTTAAGAGTGGATGTTATTCAAGTACTGGGTGAGAGACGAATGTTTTATCTTATGCGAGTTGCTGGCAGCTGATCTCACGGAAACCCTCTCGTAGGAACTGGCCCATCGCCTACGGAATTGGAAACGTACATTTAAATAAAAAAAGAGTATACTTATTAGGTGTACGCTCTCATTCGAAAAGTCGGCTGAGCGCTAACAGCAGATGTTGAAAATCATTGTTGAGTTAGCTTTCGTTGACTTTTGACTCCCTGATAAGGTAATCTTTTTCCCTTGTTGATATGACCGTGGTCGATTCCTCCATTTTAGTCTCATTTTGTTGGCGTGTTTAAGTCTACTGGATTAATTTCTGGTGCTGTAGCTTATAGCTTCTTATTACCAGTTTACTGTTAGTTTCAGCACCGTAACGGAGTATTTATGCCAGGAGATGTGACGTTCAAAATAAGATTTCAATTTACGTTAGCGAAACCAGACTGCCTTTTCTAGAATAGTGACTATTGGCGTGTCTGTCTAGTATTCCAGCTCTTTAAACTTCACTACATTCCATTTTTTTGTAGGTCATCCCATTCTGCGTGTATCATCCGCTGGGCTTGTACAGTAATTTACTTACCGAAAATTCAGTTTCTTTGGGTTATAATAGTGTGAGATTTTTCAGTTGAATTGCCTCCCAAATCTCCCACACGTGATGTGGAAGAGTCAGTATTAGTATGGCCAGGTACTCGTTCTGTTGAAACGGTCAACATTTATAGTGAAAAGAGGCATGAAGACAACAGCTACTGCTGCTTGGATCCCTTCATTTCGCTAGGGACTTTCAGTCGCTTTGCCAGGCACATTACGCTTATTAATAATTATAGAACTGGTTGCTAATTTAACTATTGCAGCTCACTTTAGGTTTAGATGATGTGGCAGTGCTCAGCCTGAGAGAGGAATACTGCCCTCGCCTCACATTAATGAATCGTGCGTTGTGTTATAAGTGTAGATGGAAGCGAGCTGGGTAGGGGATACTGGGGCGCTCATTCATGGATGAACTTCCTTCCTTGGTAAGCTGGCCAATTTAGACGAAATGCTAGTGCAAGCGGTAAAGAAAATACGCTTCGTGTTCGAAAAGGATACCGAATTTGCAAACATGCTAAAAAGTGACCTTCAAGTCGGTAGTTGTTTTCTCGCTATTTCGGGCAAGGCTTTTTCACACTCTCGATTTCAGGTCTTCACACATGGTAAATTTGGCTGTCATGTTATGTTTGGACTCTTTCTATGGACAAAATTTGTGGCCTGATAGTTTTGTATAATTGTATGCAGGAGGAAAAGTGCGTCTTTCTTAATTATTATTGGTCAAGTGCATTTTTATCTTACTCGTTTTCCCTTCATAATGCGATTTTTTAATGCACCAAAATGATGCATTATGGATAAATAAGTTTTTAAATGGTACAGGTTATCCTAATCGAATTTCCTCATGGTTCTGAAGGATATTGGTTACACTCTGATATTGGAGCGCGAATGAATGTGTTCTAAACTCCTCTTCGCGTTGTTTAACTCCACTTATGGCAGCATTTACACTCAGCACTCGTATCACGTTGTGGATTATGTGTGAAAATTCACTCGTCCGCTTAGCGCCGAGGAAACTAGAGCCAAGTGCTGGCCTGTGACCTGTAAAGGGATAAAAAAGGAAAATACAAAACTTTAAACCACGTTGCCTGCTACTGCCTTTGAGTCTTTCGTAAGCCTTCATATCCGTGCGTGTTAGTTAGCGCGTTGCATGAAGTGTGCGAATTACCTCTTCAATTTGTGAAGAGATTCTTGGGGCGACTCTGTTCGCGCTCACTGAAGCCTTAGCCTTGCATTGACTGCCGTTTTGTAAATGTATAGCTTAACTTGGATTATGAGTTGATTGGATGTACTGTATGCTTGGTTTTCTTAGATTTTAGACGTCTTTTTTTTGCTGTAAGGCTTTCAAGTTTCTCTTGAGAAAATTAGCTGTATAGTTTAAATTGAATTAGTTTTTATTCAAATAACAACTACTTGGCCAATCATATATGTCATGTGTTCAACACAGCTGTACAAATTAAGTAATCAGCAATCCTTAACTTCAGTATGAATTTTTCATCATATCCCATTCAGAAGCTTAATACTTGGAAGAATTTATTTTCCAATTAGCGAACATCCATTATTTTGTTGCTTGCTAGATAGTCTTATGGGACTATAGGCAGCTGTGATCAGCGGGCTGTTATGCTGAGTTGATCAGCCTGAAATATTTCTTGAATTCTCTCAAGTATTCTCAATCTATTCCAGTGCTCATCTTAACATTCCGGTAGCATGTAAATTTCTGTCTAAATAGTTTGTAAGCTGACCAATAGTAGAAACATACTGGTTGTTGCGTGCGTTGCGCGGCAGTTTTTTAAAAGTTAATTCTATGAAAAAACTTTTCCACTGATACCTTTGCTACAATGCATTCAATAAAAACAGTATTTTCCTCCTGGTTTCACTTACCTTAAACTTTTTAGCGTGTTCTTCTATGTAGGAATTGCATGTAATCATTGTACATAAAGTTCAACTTTAACTGTCATCTTACGTAGGTAAACGTTTGCGTGTTTATGTATCGCAGTGGTCTACAAACTTTCCAGCCTTAGGGTCATACTGATTGCTCCTGTAAGCTCCAAGGACCAAAGCCGTTTTAATTTTCCTGTCGTTATTTATAATTTCTAGAGTAGTCGAGTACGCGCCCGGAGCGAGCATGCGCGTACAATGCATCGCATTGTAAACGAGGTGTATCTTCGCAGCATCGGTATGACGTATAGATATTCTTAATTTTCTGTGTCATACGCCGTGTCACATTGGAGCTCAGCGCAGAGAAAAATTATTCGAACGATTTTTCATTTGGAGAACGAAGAGCGAGTTCATTAACGATGCGTAATGACTATGACGTAAAATGAAGAAACGAGCAGTAAGGCAGAGCAGAGGGACGTTGCTGCTGCAGAGCATTATCTTCCTCACGCCATTAGCAGAAATTTTCTGCTCTAGGCTAGTCTGAACATTACCTAGACGGAGCTGGACTGCGCAGCGCCGCTCAGCCCGCACCGAGTATCGAGGTCTGGTCGTGTTAGGATTTGAGATTCCTTTTAATTTACAAAATGAGCTGTGCAGCAGTATGTGTGTTCGCGATGGATTCACATGTGCGTAACACTAGCTCGGTTAATTTAATTCCGCTATCTTTTCTGGTCATAACGTTACAGAGGTTGTGAGTAGAACTCTAAAGTTAGACTGCGCTTAAGAAAGTTGCTGGTTGAGATCAAAGCACGAAAATGTTAAATTTCACGAAAATTTCTTGGCAATTATCAGGAGGAAAGAATTGAAAAATTGTGTTTAAAGTGAAACAGGCATATTTTCCTGTTACAATTGGTAGAAAATGTGCCAATACGTCTGCAGTCGAGAAAGAAGGGTTTGGGGCCTTTTCAGAATGCAAGAGAGAATGAACCGAGTAGGCGCATATTCATTTTTACGAATTATTGAAACTCGGAATAAAATTTGGTGAACACCTACCAATAATATGGCGATTTGTTGGAGAATAAATTTGGACACTTCCATATTGGTTTAGGGAAACACACGACTTCAAATAACAATTGAAGCAAGAATATTTTCGAAGAAATATAGCAATGTCATTGAAATTCTGAGTATGATTAAATTTTTATGCAACTGGTTGGCGACTGACGCTCGTATCTCGTTCCTTGTTCCAGCAGGTCTCGGGAGACTGTGGTGCTCTTCTGTCGTCTTTAAACGACGCTACTGCTGCATTGATGCCCCTCCATTCAGCTGCCAGATCACTTCAAGAAGTCCCTACTACGACAGCAGCTGCCGTGGCTTTAGTCATCAGTAAGGACCAACAACGTCCGTATCGTCAATGTTCCCTGTGTTCCTACACGACCTATGATGGCAGCAACATGATTCGACATATTAAAGGGCACTCAAACCTTCGCCCGTACGCCTGTCCCTACTGTTCATACAGGTCAAAGCAGAAAATTACGCTACAACGCCACATCGCTTCGCATCAAAAACGGTCATCTCCACCTGGACTGGCATCTTGCAAGCCGAGCGAACGCGTATCAAGCGACTCTGTAGAGACTGTAGTTGCAACCACGTTCCCTTCGACTTCCATTTCTATACCGAGCATTCGCAGATCCCCATCGTCAGCCGCTGCAGTGGATGATTTCCCTTCACCTCGCACATGAAAATTATGGACGCAAATGTTCACGTTTCACCTCAGTGTTTTCGTTTTGACTTATTACGTTTTCACAGCGGAACAATATTCGATTACGTTTAGATTTTATCACTAGCCGTTTTTCACTTTTCTTTAATTTTGAATACAATTCCAATGAACATTTGTCGCGCCGTTAATGGATGCAACAAAGCGTGGCCGTTGAATTTTAACTTGATTGTCATTTTGTGTTTTGTGCACTTCTCTTACTGTTTGCTCAATTCTAAAGCATGGTAACTGCCAGATTCTGGTGTTGTGCGCTCTTCTGTTACTGTTTGCTTGATTCAAGAAGAGCGTAACTGCCAGGTCTTCATCTCAGGAGCGACTGTAGGCTCGTTGAATATACCACGATCCAAGCGACTAAATAACCTTCACTCACCTATTCTTCAATTCTCATGAAATCCTCCCTCTGTGTGTGCACAGGAGATCCTGCCACCTGCAACACTGGAGACTAACCTTCACTTGAGCCCCGAATTCAACCTCAGCAGAGTCTCGGTCTCTCCACACGAAGCTCAGCGATGTTACAACTCGGAGGCCTCCGTTACGGCACCCCGTTCTATTTCGCACTCCACTGAAGCTTGCAGCTCTTTGGGTGGCAGTGAAGGAGTCAGCGAATTAGGGGACTCGTCAGAAGCGTGGGTGTTCCCTGTGGGGCGGGATCGTTCTCTGCCACACGCAATCGCGCGAGGAAAAGGGAGTTTTGCTTCGAAACAATGCGCCCAGTGCTCCTACACCACTCGTAACCCGAGCAACATGCTTCGTCATCTTCGTTCGCATTCTCAGGAGAAGCCATTTGCGTGCCTCTACTGCCCCTTTAGGACGAAGCTAAACGCATCTCTTAAACGACATGTCGCTACTCACTTGCGAGGTGCATCTGTAGCCGCGCCTCAGATATATCCGTAGCTGTGCGTTGACTATGATAGTTGGGCTTGTGCTCCTATTTATCTATCCGCACCTTATTTATTGTGTTCTCACCGCACCTGAATATTGAGGCATGAACAGTGGCTAAGACTTTCGGAACTATTCGCTTATAAATCAAGTGCGATCGGCACGAAATGGACAAAGTATACGTGGTAATGTTAATAAATGAACGCCTTTTCTGTCACTGGAAATAAGTTTTCTTTTCAGTTAGGTTTGCATTATCTGTAAAGAAGCAGTGGTCGAAGATCAAATTGTGTTGTAACCATTTTGGGGCAAAGCATTTCCTTTGTTAATCTTGACTAATTTTAAATCCTCAAATGCATGAACTTTGATATTAGTGTAAATTATCTATTTTATGTATGGATTTGAGGTCATTAAGCATTGATGCTATTGATATCGAGCGGCAGGTACCCGTAAAAAGCATGTCCAGCACTGCCGGGAAAATGTGTAGCACATTTGCAACAGTCCTTTTGGAGATGAAATTAATTAATTTATCGCTGTACTGTATGCTATATTGACATTAGTGTCTTAAGTTAGCTGCGTTCGTTTGCTAAGGTTTCTTACCAGTGATACCGCATTCAGTCCTAAGCTGTAGTATAAAACCTATTCATCAGGCATTTAAAAATAGTATAAGACCATTTGTAAACGCTAGTTTTCGTCTTTAATAATGTATCGTGTGTTATAGTAAATACATAATTTATCGTGGCAGCATATTTTTTTGTCCTCAATTGTATGCTTTCGGGGATGAATGTTTTATGGAGGTCTAGAATTACGGAACAATTATTGCGCATCCACTGCTTGAGAAACAATTTCTTGCCAACTGAACGTGTTATAAATAGAAACACTAGGCACTTAATGTTAGCATGCGTGATTTGAAGTATCTACTGCAGAGCCTTCACTCTTAGCTGCGGACAATAAATGCTTTGCTGTTTATGTGTGCCCAGGTGACGGATGACCACCGCGCTACACAAGAGGATGCCGTAAACCGCTTCACTCGTCATTCACACGGGCCTTCGGGAGCGGCTGCCGAAGACAGTGTTCTCGTAGCTGACACCGCATTTGACGCGGGGGGCACACAGTTCTTCACTAGCGCCCCTGCTGCTTCGGAAGCTGAGGATTGTTCTTTTCTAGCTGTGGCTGTAGATCTTGATAATGGTCCGAACCCGGAGCGCCAATGCTCCCTGTGCCTTTACAGGACTCGAAATAGAGGCAATATGTCCCGTCATTTGAAAGGCCACTCGCCTAGCAAACCTTTCTGCTGCTCATTCTGCAGCTACCGCAGTAAGCAGAAGGCCGGACTCAAAAGACATCTCACTATCCACACTGGGGACCATCCTTTCAAGTGTAATTTCTGCTCCTTTGCCACTACCATGAAATTCCGCCTGGAGCACCATCGTCTGACTCACCGTGGAGAATGTTCTACTTCGTCGACACCGTAGCATGTTTACGTGTTCAAAGCAAATGTCTTGTCACGGGCCGATCATTGAATGATTAACTTTGTCGTAAACGTGTGTTTACACGGTAGCAAACGGCAGTTTTTTCGAAATTCTATTTGTCGTATTACGCTTTCGTTCAAAGGAGCTGAATGGGATAAATATAAGTTTGGCATGTGCGTTTTACCGCCATCAAGCAAGATCAAGCTTATTGAGATTCATCTCGCTCTATTTGACGCCTGCTCCTGTGCGATGGCGTTTAGTTTTGTGAACCGCGATTTTATCTCAAATAACACACGTCTGCCTTGTCGAATTACGCCAACTAAAAGCTTTACTAACCTTATCAATTCGAGAGGATTAAAACTACCCTAAATTGAGGGACCTCTTGCGTAACTACAGCGTGGTGAAGTATCAATGCTCGAAATCAATGCAGTATCAATGCAGTATCTAAAGCTCGAAACCCGTCGCCCCAACGCGTAAACTTGCTTTCCATTTTTTAGGCGATTAACTCATCGTGTCACCGCTAAAAAATCATATTTCTAATGGTGTCTCTTGAAAATGACTGAAATTCATTAACGCAGTGTTCAAGTGAAGGGTTCTCCAATGTTGCTATTGCGTTCTTTACGTACCGATGATCCTTTTGGACACATGAAAGCTGTTAAGTTAAAGTATGGAAGTTAGGTTAACAGACTCCATTGTAGATTGGGAAGATAAAAGTTAAAGCCATTCTGTGTCCTCAACAGGTGTCAGCTGAAGGCAACTCTGCTACTGCCGACACCACCCTGTGCTTCTTCCAGGATCAGTCGGATGGGCGAGGGGAGCGGACACCTCGCGCTGTGCAGCTGTTGCTGGGGGGCGGCGGCAGTAGTGGCGGCGGTTACGGGAGCAGTGGGGGTGCTTTCTCATCAGGAGGTTCTGCGCTGTTGGGGGGAGCGACGCTTCACTGCTCCTTTTGCTCATTCAGCACAGGGCTCCCAAGCGCTCTAAACCGTCATATGCAGCAGACTCACACCGCGGAAAAGCGTTTTTCGTGCCCGATGTGCTCTTACCGCTGCAACAGGAAGGCTCATTTGCAACAACACATTCGTATCCACACCGGCGAGAAACCGTTCAAGTGTTCTTTCTGCGACTACCGCAGCAGTAACAAGTCCAACCTCAAAACCCACGAATACGCCTTGCATAAAGTCAGTAGGAACATGCACGTGGATAATCCTCAGCTTCCTCCTTCGTCAGCAGCACCTTTCGCTGACGAGAATTGAAACTCATGCGGATGATTATTCAGTAGGCGTCTACGTTTTTTCGGTTTCGTGGACAAACTTCCTGTTAAATCGTATCTTTTATGAAGTAAATGTTTATAAAAGTACAGGGTGGGGCACGCTAGTGTACGCGACCCGCTGAAAATTGCCGGGGCAAATGATATTAACTTCTCAAGATGCCCTCTTATTTACGGTAGCTCTAACATGAAACAATGTTATTTTCAGTAACGCTGATACGGACTGCTTTAGCGTAGTCTCGTTATTAGTTCAGGAATTCGCACGCGAGAATTTTCTTCTATCTAAATCCCGAAGAGCGAGATGTAAAGACGGACGGACGGGAGGACCAATCAAGCAAGCAACACTGGGCTATTACGTATCACAAAGTGCATAATATTCTCCAAAAATTTGATGCGTTCAATGAGATTCCCATTGTAATAACATAAGATAAATTACAAAAAGTATAGAAACTTATGTATTTATTGATGGACACCTGGCGTTTTACTATATAGTGTTGGCTAGTTGACGCATACGGCCAAAAATGGCGAGACAAATAATGTTACTTTCTTAACAATTCCCTTTTCCTCACATCTTACAAGACATGTTATTTGCTACATCACTGATACGGACTGCCTTTTCTGACATTTTCGCCGATTATTTACGAATACGGACCAGGGAATTTTTCCCTATCTAAATCCTTAAGCGCATGGCAGAGAGACGTACGGACCAACCAACCAAGCAACGCTGGACCATTATTATGTAGTAGGATTTTTCCTGTGCTGCTAAAAATACTGACACCGTGTTAGCAAATCGGTTTTGAATCTCCAAAAATGTTCTCGTTACTAAATTATGACTGGAATAAAGGTGCTAACGTAAAATATGTAAATTTTTTCATTCCGGCAGTGTGTATTAGCTACCAAAAAACAATTAATCTGACACCTAATTTTATCAGCATTCTTCCTTTCTGATATGTGTCTCATGTTATAACTGATATCTAAAGTGAAACTCTCTGAGTTTTCTTCAATTAGTGTTCGTTTACACGTTGGAATGAAATCATCTGATTTTAGTGCCTAAAGTATGATAAAAACCTATTTGTGAATGGACCGAACTGTTAAAATTACCTTATTTCGTGTAGCAAATTGCTCATTAATGCTACATCCGCAAACTTAATTGTTCTTCTGTACAAAATATGAAGTCTATTCGTATAAGTCTCTACTGCTGCTGATGTTAAGCTAAGAGGGGTTATGATGTCCTTGAACAAGTTCTGATTAGGCCGAAGGTCAAGAAGATAAGCATAAGCATTACTTTCCAACTAAGCTCTTCATTGACTGAGATCTTTCTCGTTGATCTAAGGACGGAAGCTGCTGTTACCCCCACAAAGTTGATGTCGAAGTAAATTAGCACTACTTGGTAAATTATTATCTACTTACCGTAAATAACAATTCCTTTCTTATCCTTAACTACTCTTGGTATAAATTCTCTAAATGAAATTCTTTTAATTGTTGGACCAGTGTGATTCACGAACGGCAGCGTTGATGTTACGAATAAGGACCCATTCATCGTCACCTTAAAATGACTACCAGTTCGATGACTACCATGTAGTAACGAACCTACTTTAAAATGATGCCTCGATGAATCATGATAGCGAGGACTCGCAACATGTAATACGCGCTTGTAGGTTTTTGAAGGGAAAGTTTGTTCGGGAATTTCGTCAAAGTTCGTTCGTTACGGGTGGGGATTTTCTGAGACAGCAGTATCCATTTTTGGAATAATTTTTGACATCTATTCGACTGTTACCGTTAGCGCTGTGAATGAATTCTGCTGATGCATCTACATTGCAAACTGTATGAAATGAAATTCGTTTAATAAAACTAAAGTTCTATAGTCAAATGATGGGATGAACACAGAGGTGGGTGCGAGCAAAAATTTCAACATAACTTTATAATATGATATGATATGATGAAAGAGTAAATATGATTTATCATGCCATTCGGGAAACATAGTGGCGCTTCTTTGGCAAATACAATTTATAACTTAATTCAAGCAGGTGTGGCATAACATTTGTTCCAGTTGATATTGCGGTGTCCAACTATGCTTTCTGGACCCAAAGCAATTACTCGTTAGGCAACTTATGATGATGACTTTTTGGTTGTCACCCTCAATGCGGTTTCTTTTTAAATTTGTAATCTGTAGATTTTTTATTTCTTAAGACTTGGGGTATGCTTGAAAACAACCAAGCATGTACTGCTTGTTTTTTCAGATTATTATGAGAATAAGCTGGTTCATGTGGTTGTTTAGTTTTACAGTTGTGTTTTACCAAAAGTGTCATTGTTTTTACCTACAAGAATAAATGAATGTTTCAGAAGATTAGACGGGTTTTAATGACCTTTAAATTTTGGTATACTACCCTTGATACGGAAACGACAAGGAAAACTTTCAAGAGAAAAAATATTATGGAGACATGGTTTTTCTTGAGTAGTATTCAGAAACAAACTAATCGTAGATGAATTAGGTTATGCATGAGAACTGGTTTTAACTTACATTCGTGCTTAAAATATAAATGCTTTCTATGCCTTGTAACCACTGCTAGAAAATCACGGAAGCACTCTTTAATACCGAAAGTTATGGATGTCGTTGACTTCCCAGGCTATTCAATCTGTGATTTCGCTGTAGCTATGTTCAAAACTGCATTCAGAAAGTTTTTTTTCACTCACATTCAAATTTTGAGTTCATTTTGTTGTCCTAAAAAATTTCATTCTGTATACACCGTATGAGACTCAGGCCTTAACTATTGCAAATTGGTAGTGCAACTGAGCCTAGCACACCTCATCACTTGCATTCTTCCTTAGATTCGTAGCTGTGTGTTCCGTGTTATGACAAGCGTCGTTCAGCTAATAACTTGTGGAGTAATTTTGCCATGTTCTCTGCAGGTAACAACGCTCGGGGAGGTTTTACCCTCACCTCTTCCTTTCGCGATGTCCTCTCCGGAGCACTACTTCTTGTCTACGATGGATCACGAGCCTTCCTCTAGTCAAGCCCTTCACTCAATTCTCAACGCTGAGGACGTGAACAAGTCCGCCGCCAGTCGAGTTCGACAACCGTCAAGCGGCAGCTTGGACGGAACGAAGGCAGAGCAGTACTGCCCTTTGTGTCCCTACAAGACGAGAGTGAAAGCTAGCATGAGCAGACACATGCTCTCGCACTCGAACGTGAAGCCTTTCTCTTGTCCTCTCTGTCCTTACCGCTGCACTCTCAAGTTTAACTTGAAGCAGCACATGCGAGTGCACACCGGAGAGAAGCCGTATCATTGCACCTTGTGTGATTATCGAACTAGTAACAGCTCCAACCTCAGATCCCACGAAGTTGCTATACACAAACTCTTCAACAAGAAGTGAATTAACGTTTTCAGCATCACCGAAACATGGGCAATGTCACAAGGATATGATCGAACGATTAGGATGTTTTCTGCTCCTGCCAGATTGAACAGTTTATGAAATACGTTAATGAAGGAACAGTAATTTACGTTACGGCCTTTTATGTAAAGCAAATATCTACTGAGAGCGGAATGATTCAGGCGCAAGTTTATTTCTCTGCAATGACATAAAAAACTTAGCACGTAAATACTCGTTCCTAATTGGTGACAGTATTTTTCTCTCAGAAATTATATAGAGTACTGTTACTTTCAACTGCATTACATTATTTCTTCGAAGAATGTATTACATTATTGAAGAAACATTTGACTGTTGCGTGATCGAGAAAATTGAGTATGGAGTTGTTCGATATAATTTCGTTTGGAACAGCGAGCTAACGTCCCGTGTGCGTGTTTTGTGCAGGTGTTGCTTCGAGAGTTTGACGGCTGTCATGAGGAGGTCCTTCCTCTGCTTCCCTCCTCCTCCTCTTCTTCCTCTCATCTTCACAAACGGTCCACTGAACTTCTCTCTGCTGAAGCATCCGTACCCCTCGAATCTTCGCTCAGAGACGAGCTGCTCTCACCGCAGCTTCAGTGCACTTCTTGCTCCTTCGCCACAACTAGCCGCCAGATCTGGGACAGTCACGAGCGGCAGTGTAGCCAAAGCTCTCTCCACAGAAAACTCTTCATGTGTTCCTTCTGTCCTTACAAATGCTCGTTCAAGGGCAACCTAAAAAGGCATCTTCGAGTGCACACGGGCGAGAAACCATTCAAGTGCACCTTTTGCGAATTTCGAGCGAGTGATCATTCTAATGTTAGAGCGCACGAGTTCGTGAAACATCGCTTCAAGGCGACCAACAAATCCTAGATATGCACAGATTTTTTCATTTATCAAAAGTAAACGTGTAAACTAGCGTCCAACCGATGGTGTAGGAAAGACATTAGGGTAGTTCTCAACTAATTTTGCGATCATTTATTCAGGCCAAATTAAAACATTTCCTGCCCTGGTATTATTTGATTACGGGGAAGATGGCCCGCCGGGGGTCACGCCATACCAAACTTGAACGTCCTACCTCATTGGTACATATTTTGACATTGAACGTCACAGAGCATGTCGTCTACGTAGAGCATTACATGCTCTGGTCGTGTCGTCAGAGAATCAAGAGATACAAGTGGAAATTAATTTTTTTTGAGTTGGGGATTCTTCATTTAAATAGAATAAACAAATCCTAAACTCGACAATTTCTATATAGAGTTATCCTCTCGATGCACAGCAAAATGTACGCAATTCGCTTCTTGGTAGTGTAAGAAATGTCTATTTGAATTTTTAATTTTAAAAACAATTTTAACTCTTTGAAGAGAGGAGTGGGTTGCATGCGGATTAATACTGCCTGTGTGCATTGTAGAACGCAAAAGCCGGTGCGCTATTAGACCAGAAGCCCCTAACGCATTCCTCCCTCATGTTGGCAGGTTCCAACAAGCGTGCAGCAGTTCGTTGCTTCATATCTTCGGCAGCCATCATCGTCTCTGTATCCTGCATTACGGATGGAATCGTCGGACAGTTTTCAGCATCGATTCAAAACCGATTCGGTGCAATATGATTCAGACTCGTTCTCGTCAGCAATGTTGACGCCATCTTCACCTCAGCATTTACCTTCGATTCCTGGTGACGGTCACAGTATTCCTTCTATTCTCTCGGCCTCTTCTGCATCATTTGCTTTCCCTTCAGTTTCTTCTCACTCTGAACCATCGACCTTACAATGTTCGCTGTGTTCTTACAAAGCTGGTAATAAGCGACTCCTTGATAGGCACATGCTCTCACACACTCAAGTTAAACCGTTCTCGTGTCCCGTTTGTCCTTACAAATGTTCTATGCGCTTCAATCTTACTAAACACATGCGTACGCATACAGGCGAGAAACCTTTTCAGTGTTCAAATTGTGATTATCGGACCAGTGATCCCTCAAATCTGAGAACTCACCAAATTAGAGTGCACAAAATTGTGAAGGCTACACCGGAAAACTGAATTGCGTTTTGGCTAGGATGCGAGCTAATTGATATTGGTCTTAAATATTGCTAGTCTTGTGCAATTCCAATTGTGCCGCTGGCTAAAGGCTAGAGATAGTGATTGTTAGCTACTTTAGATGTTCCGAATAACAGTGCTCTTTAATGTATAGAATGTTTTGGGAATCTATTGTAATGGAAGTATACAACCTGAGATGTCCTCGTGTTATTTTAGAGAAATTTTAAATTAATTTCCACTTTGCACGTGCAAAATTTCACGGTTTAAAGCAACACTAAATAAGTATCTTCATTATTTTTGCTCATCGAATGATTTCGGTTGTTCGTACTAAATCCTGTGTGTATATGATCATTATTTTCTTATCATATGCAGTTATTCTAAGGACCCTAATTGTATAATACTTAAGTGGCATCCGTAGCGATGTCGATCAATACTTTGATATTGCATGTATAGCCTTCTCGTCTTCGCAGTAAAAATAAGCACAAATGTTGATCGGTGTTTTATTTTACCCATATTTTGTTGACTGAATGTAGCACTTTATTTCTACGGAAAGACTTTGGGTGGAATTCTACTCGAATATTTCATAATCTCATTTCGTTGATGCAGCCAAACATTTTACCGACTTGATTACAAATCACGTGAAAAGTAACATTAGATGTATGATTTCTATAAAGTAGCTTTATTTCTGGAAAGTAGCTTGATTGTAGAGAAGTCGCAGTGCAGATATGTATCGAGCTTGAAAGTGAATGCTTCTAAAGGGCGTTATTTATTATCTGCAGGTCCTATCTGGAGGCACGAATACCATGGACACCATTCAACCTCCTGACCTCTACTTGTCGCTGAAGGAAACTTCTTGCCATACCGCGCAGTCAACCAAGCAACAATTTCTTTCTCCATCTTCTCTTCTACCTAGTGATGGGAGAACCAATTCAGCACAATCTACTTCGGCAAACGTCACTGACACCGCTAGTGGTCGCCTCAAGATGCACTCGTGCCCACAATGTCCTTACAAAACTATTCGTCGGGGGCACCTGAAGCGGCACCTCCTCTCCCATTCGGGTGATAAACCCTTCGCCTGTCCCATGTGTCCCATAAGATGCATCCAGAACTCTGACCTGCAGAGGCATCTCCTCACTCACAACAATGTCAAGTTATACCAGTGCGGTTTCTGTCATTTCCAAACGAACCAAAAACACGCTTTCGTTCAGCACCTGAAAAGTTCTCACAACGTCTCTTGAAATGCTTCTTGTTATTCTTGACGCCTGCGTGTAGACTTCCGTGCAACGAGTGACATGCATAAAAATACAGTGTGTAAAACATTCGTAGAACGGGAAATTTTTTTACGGTGTGTGCTTTTGTGAGAGTTTTGCACCAGTGCTGATGATCTTATCTCATGTTGTTGTGCTTGATCTTTTTAAAAATAAGTATTTATCATGGGCAGGTGACAGCAAGTTGCAGTAGCACGTCTTTCTACTCTTCGACTGCTTCATACTCGAACACCACGAAAGACGTGCGTGTGCGTCAAAGCAATCACCGGTCTAGAAGCTTTCTTCAGCTATCGCAAGTCCTGCAAGGAACACCTTTAGAATTAGAAAATGAGAAGAAGCATTGCTGCACTTTATGTTCTTACAAATCCACCAAAGTGAGCCACTTGAAGCGACACCTTCTCTCCCACTCGGGCGAGAAGCCCTTCGCTTGTCCACATTGTCCCACACGGTGCGTTCAGAAGTCCGACCTTCGCAGGCATTTACAACGTCACTCGATCAGCAAGCCCATCATTATGTGCCAATTCTGCAACTACTCAACCACGCAACAACGCGCTTTAGCTGAGCACGTGCAGTCTACTCACAGTACGCTATCTGCGCTTTGAAGCTTCGCGTGGGCTTAAGGAGGAGTCTCAAGTTGACGTTTCTACTAAAAAAACCGCTCTCGCCAAACCTCGACTGATAGAATGATTTAAGGAAAAGTTTTGATGAGCTTTTGTTTCTTCAAATCGACGCAAATGTGTAGTAATGAATATATTGAATTATTTCTCCTTTAAAATAGTCTTGGAAGCTATTAAGAAATATCGAGTGTCAGACGCTAAAAACATTTTATAAATAGTGAACTACATTTTTCTTCTTCAAACAAGCACTTTTTGGAGCTTCTCTAGTTTAAGTAGTAGTAGTAGTAGTAGTAGTAGGAGTATTAGTAGCAGCAGCAGCAGCTGCATCACCAGAATGAAAGAAGGAGTTAGTCAGGTCAGTCAAGTTCAGGACGTGTACTTTTGAATATTTTTCTATCAATAACTTATAGTTTATTTCGTATGTGTTGATGCTAGAGGAATTCTGTATTTTTTCATTTTAGATGGATTTTTTGGTGTTCTTAAGTTTTGAAAAGTCACGCGCTCTAACAGGTTTGTCTCTCTAATGATGCTAGTAGTTTAACGGCGTTACTAAAAATATGCTACGGGGTTTAATGGCGTTAGTAAAACTGTGCTACGGGGTTTAATGGCATTAGTAAAACTGTGCTACGGGGTCTAATGGCGTTAGTAAAACTGTGTTATTGGGTCTAGTGGCGTTAGTAAAACTGTGTTACTGGGTCTAACGGCGAGAGTTAAACTGTGCGACGGGGTCTAATGGCGTTAGTAAAACTGTTACTGGGTCTAATGGCGCGAGTAAAACTGTGTTAATGGGTCTAATGGCGCGAGTAAAACTGTGCGACGGGGTCTAATGACGTGAGTAAAACTGTGTTACTGGGTCTAATGGCGCGAGTAAAACTGTGCGACGGGGTCTAATGACGTGAGTAAAACTGTGCGACGGGGTCTAATGACGTGAGTAAAACTGTGTTACTGGGTCTAATGGCGCGAGTAAAACTGTGCTACGGAGTTTAATGGCGTTAGCAAAACTGTGCTACGGGGTCTAATGGCGTTGGTAAAACTGTGTTACGTGGTCTAATGGCGTTAGCAAAACTGTGCTACGGGGTCTAATGGCGTTAGTAAAACTGTGTTATTGGGTCTAGTGGCGTTAGTAAAACTGTGTTACTGGGTCTAACGGCGAGAGTAAAACTGTGCGACGGGGTCTAATGGCGTTAGTAAAACTGTTACTGGGTCTAATGGCGCGAGTAAAACTGTGTTAATGGGTCTAATGGCGCGAGTAAAACTGTGCGACGGGGTCTAATGACGTGAGTAAAACTGTGCGACGGGGTCTAATGACGTGAGTAAAACTGTACGACGGGGTCTAATGAAAGAACCGCTGTTGAAAGGTTTGAGCTGCCACCGTGTGTATTGTAGCAGCCGTGGTTTTTAACACTTGCGAGTCAAGTCCCACGGCTCTCGAATAACCCATTATGAGTGTTTTAAATTATTATGTGTGCTTAGAATAATTGTATTTCGTTTTATGGTTTCACGACCACTGGTGATGAAATAAATTTAAAAATGCTTATTTATGTCAGTATCCATTTCCTGAGGGAGGAGACTTTCATTTGAAAACAAAACATCTCTTGCGTGTTTTACTGTGGCGGTTGTCTTCAAACGTACTTCCGCATGGGTTTGTGAGCCGCGTCAGTTCTTCACCAATTCACCAAACGCTGTGTTCATCGGATCTTTATGTAAGTGAGTTCACCTGTGTTGCATCTCCTGGGAGAATCTTAAAACTTATTCGGTGATATTTTCGATCATAATCTCTTGCTTCCCAGAAAATTTTTCTCTAAAGACAGTCGTCTCTTGGCAGGTTGGACCTTTAAGAGGGGATGAGGTTCTCCTCGGAGCTGGAAACGACACACGATTTCACCCACTGGAGGTTGACGCCATCTCTCACCTGTCTGCCGACCCAACAGCACAAACCTCTCAAGCGAGTGAATCATTGCGCCATGGCATCCAACCTGCTCGACTGAAAGAGTGCCCAATGTGCACGTACTCTACAGCCAATTCGGGTCATCTGAAACGCCACATGCTCAGGCACACCGGCGAGAAGCCCTTCGGCTGTCACTTCTGTCATTACCGTACCACCACCAAGCACAACCTGGACACGCACATACGTTCGCATACGGGAGAAAAGCCGTACGCTTGCAACCAATGTTCGCATCGCGCCAGTCAGAAAAGTGACCTCAGAAGGCACATGGTCACGCATTTTCGAGTTTCACACGCCGGGCATAAGTAACTTGGAGTAGCTACAAATTCGACTGTACGATACATACAACAACGCCTGAATATAGCAGATGCCATTTTATTCAGTTCGGCTCTAGACATGAGGTGAAATGGCGGCTTTATGTTCCACTTGATTTTTCAGTTTGTTTCGCTACACCAAGTGGCGAGTGGGATTGTATGCTACATTCCTGAACATAAAAATACCTGTCCCTGTACTTGACACGGTTTTGAAGCGTAGGTTTCTGAATTGCACCTCTTTCACTGGTACGGCTTTTTGAGCCCTGTGAATTTTGAGCAAATCACTTTTTTTCACAAGTCGGGTTTCGCATACCTACACTGCTGCTAAATATATGTATATATTGTCACCCAAACGAATCAATCTCAATAGCGCTTATTCAGACCGGTTTCTATTGTAACTAATAAATTCCTAGGAAACGACGTATTGTAACCCTCATGTAGAATGAAAAGACGGCGTATTTTGAGGTAAATATTATGATATCCTGTGTTACAATATCAGTGATTATTTACCTGTAAATTTTGTCCATGTAGTAGGGCTATGCCTAAATGCTGAACTCGTAACATATCCAAACTGATACACTAATGATTTTTTATCGCGAACTTCAAACCTAAAAATTTTCTTTGTATCGTCCGAAGCAGATTGTCTATTATCACGACAGTGAGCTTTCTCTGTACTCGGAGGCTCTGTATCATAGGCTTTTCAGTTCCCCATTTCATTCGAATGTGTGGAATGTCCTGAAACGAACAGCCAATTATCAAATTAAGGCACCTCAGTATCTGCACTCGCACTCTGACAGAAGGACGTTATTTCGTGTCTAGTTTTAGGCACTGATAGCATTCATGAGTCTTCGTCAAGATAACTAACTCGACGAATTTCAGAAGACGATCTAATGTACAGAACGAACACTTCGACTCATAGTCCATCGTGTAATTCTAAAAGGGTTTATGATGTATCATAAAAAAATGTTAGAGGTTGGTTAATGTTCTTGCGAGAAAGTCTCCAACATTTTCTTATTTTTTTGTAAATCTAATAGTTTGTTCGTTAATTACGCTTATTGTGGCATCTTTCAGAACTATTTGTTCTATCTAACTGAGTCGTTTATCATTCACAGGCTTTAAAAAACAAACGGATGACGACTACACATTCATCTTCGATGCAATACCGAGCGGAGAAGCCGAGTGGAGGGCTACAATCGCAGCGTCCGTACCCCTCTTCAGTTGGAGATTTTATCGCCTCCACTTGCCGCTCTGATGGTTGTAGCGTTGGGGCACAGTCTCCTGACTTAAATACTGGCCCTGGATATGTATCAATCCCTGTTGAATCGGAATCATTCGTTGCGGGATCTGCGTCAACCTCTGGTCTCCGATCGCCCTTTAAATTGAAATTCTGCCCTCTGTGTTCGTATCGCAGCACTAAACTAAGTCATGTAAAGCGTCATCTACTCTCGCACACCGGCGAAAAACCTTTCGCATGTCATCTCTGCCCACACCGCTGCAATGACAAAGATAATCTCGCCAGGCATGTCCTTACACACGGGATGCCCAAACGCAGTGTTGATGTTCACCCAACATCTTCCGCGCCCTCGCCCCCGCCACCGCCTCACACACTCTGACATTCATCTCTCTAACTGAGATCAAGAAGAATTATTATTTGTGTAGCCGCTACTGATACCTCGCCGTACGTCAAACCTATTTCTATTTAGGCTTGAAACTTCTTCCATTGCGAATATTGAGGAGTTACGCGGTTCTGGTGCACTAGAATGCGATGAGCTAACGTACTCATAAATATGGCACTGTCAGAACTGGCCTTCATATATGTTGTGCAACGTGGTTACCGACAACTTCGTTGTCATCCTGCATTATAGCTTTTGTCTGTGTTGCTGTGAAGCTGTGCTGTTTTACCACCAAGCCGACTATGGGACTTCCTGCTCTGCCCAATTCTGAGTTTGAAGTGCAAATTTTGGGAAGAAAATGCCTAATCTCGCCTAATTCGCAAAGTTTTCCGTACACAAGCATATATGGTGACTATTACCGGTTTTCACACTTGAGTTCAAGTCTTGTGTGATAAAGTAAGGTGAAATAGCATGCGACTGCTTGCCAAACAATCATATATATATATCTATATCTATCAGTCTTATTGATACTGGACTTGTTTATCATCGACAGGTGCCCACCTCTTCTTCAGCAGGAGTTGCTTCTCACGCAGGCCAGCCAGGCACCAGCAGTTCTTTTGGGACCTTCGACGATGGCCAGCAGGCGGCTCTCTTTTCTTCCTTTCTTTGGCCGAGCGCTTCTGCCTCAGGAACTGGCGGGTCCCCGCAAATGGCTTCAAGTTCCCCAGCTGGTGGTTCAGGGTTTAAAATGAAGCAGTGTCCCGTGTGCTCTTACTGTACTGCTCATGGTACGCAGCTAAAGCGGCACATGCTGTCTCATACTGGGGAGAAGCCTTTCGCTTGTCTGCTGTGCCCTCATCGCTGCAATGACAAGGCCAACCTCAGGAAACACATGAGGGCACATACAGGGGAGAAGCCTTTCAAATGCTCCTACTGCAACTATCGCTCAAGTTACAAATGCAATGTAAAGGTGCACATGGCCTCCCACGTACGCAATCCTCCCGTGACATAAGCCGATCGAAAACGATGAATTACATCGGACTATGTTCTGTCTGCGCACTCGTTCGCCGTTTCCTAGCGAGATGTTGAGGTCACACGAAGTTATTGCAAGATTTACTTAGTATTTTGAAGAATTTCATCTATAATCGGCTTTTCGTGCCCGCCTATAATCGCCATGGACCCAGACGCGAAGAGCCTAAATTAAAATTTGCTGGACGCAGTCTCAGGACAGCATGAGCAAGATGGAAGTGAAGTATTATTCGGTAACGTCAAGAGTCAAATAGTGGACAAGCTTTGAATTAAGTTCCTGTAATTTTTCTTGTACACTGAAAGGACCAATTTGAAACAAAGCCGAGTTGCGAATTCTCGAGAAATCCTGGAGCTCGAGTTATCAAAAGAATGTTTTTATGTTTTTCCGATCGCGAAGCCGTGTAATTGTACATACTATTGTCTTGATTAATAGATTTACTTCAATTTTCAACTTCCCATTGTGGAACTTGAAGGAGAAGGATTTAAGGATTTCTTGCTATTGTCTTTGAACGCTATTTAGTTGTTGGTGTGCGGAAGTAAATGGAATCCTACATAAGCTTTTCCTTTTCCTTCTTGATACCTCATCAGACCGCTCATTGTCATTTGTCACTGATTAGTAGCGTTGGTGCTGATTTGATGGGCTAACAGTGAGGTATGAATATCAACCGACTAAACGCACCCAATTCTAGTCGGGTGATTTGTTATGTAATACTCGTCATACGCAAAGAAGTTTGAATAGACGAATATTTTTAAATTGAAAGCTTAGCCATTTTATTAAAGTTTTTGAGCTCATCGATTTTCACGTTCGAGCAAACGATGCCCTTGTCCACTTACTGCTGGATTCAACCTTGCGGTGCGTGATAGACGGACTTCAATTTTGTGCGACACACGTAGTGATGTGCGTACATATTTCTACAGGTTGTGTAGTTCATCCCAGCTGATATATCGGAAAGGTTGGTGTGTTAGAATTGAGTAAGTTGCTTTGGAAATTTATAAGGAACAATCCTTCCATCACTTCCTCAACGTGTCTTCTTCGTCATGGCTACTTCAGCTGCCAATGCCAGTGGGCACGATGAGAAACACGGTGATGTAACAAAAGTGGAAATGTATATTTAATCGGTCGTGACACTACTTAATTAACGGACGAAGAAATATGCTAACCCTGAACTATGAGAATGCCATTTGTTTTTCTACAATGTATGTTGATTGTCATAAATCTAAAAGTCAACGATATAGAGTGATCAAACGAAGTGTAGACAAAAATGTATTTAAATAAGTATCCCGTTCAGCAAAGTTGATAATAAATATTCCACGTAAAATTATAACAATGGAATGCATTGTACATTTCCCTCTTATTTATCTCAATCCTTCACTACATGTTTCAACCTATCGGTAACCTGACTAGATGTTGGACGAATTGTTTCTGGTGAAATATCTTCCCAGCATTGCGTAAGTTTAGCCTAAAGGGCATCAACATATTGATAATTGAATGAATAGGCTTTCCTCTCAAAAGTCCTGCGCACCATGAAGTCTATAGGGTTTGAATATGACGAAGGAGGCCCCAACTCCTTGGACCAGAAACCAACTATATTCTCCCTACACTTATTTTGAACAAGATTGAGAGGTGGCTCCATCCTGTTGAAGAGAAACTTCAGGTTCATCAAATGTATGGATTTGTAGAATCAAATTATTCTTCAATAAGTTCAGATAAGTGTGCTGGTTTATCTACCCCATCTTCGTGAATATGAGCCGAGTACAGAGCATTCTGCCTTGTTTACGTCACACCACTCCAAAGCTTTCCNTCACTGAGTTTTTCAAGGAAAAACTTTCCTCGACTCAACCTTTTTGCTTTCGTGTGTTCAGATAGTTGAGCTTTACTCTTTTTGGGGAGTGATAGCTTTAAATCCTTCTTCAGTACACTTCGCACTATACCGTAGCTGACAGAGGCTGCTGAAGTGAATTTCCTGATGCGTTTCCTTGGGTCCCTCCAATTTTTCTCTCTTATGCTTTCATCAGTAGGGGTGTTCTAACTGACCGATGTGGAGTACTTCTTGTTCTTGGCATGTACGATTCTGCCTGTCTCTTCAAGGCGTATCAAGACCGTTAAAACGCCTCACTTGCTCGCACGAGGCCTGAGAAGTCGTAAATTTTCCCCCGTTTTATGCAGTTCACTAATAGCTTCGTTAATTTTGCTTATTATGTGAAGTTCTGAAAATGAAGTTCTGAAAAACATGTATTCAGTAATCCTGAGGTACAATTTAGCCGATATTTTTCAAAAAATTCCTATTTAACCCATTAATGGAGAGTGTCCTATTTTTTGGACGCTCTGTGGTATTGAGATCGAACTAGAACAATTGTAACTGAAGGAAATGACAGTAGATGATTTATGATTGATTGTACAGTGCCTCTGCATTTTTCATATGAGAAACATATGCACGATAAAATATGTTTTTTTCATACGAAAAACAGCGACGCAAAACAAATTTAATTTTAATTAAGATTTTTCGTACATCATGACTTCTAGTCGTACCCATCACAGAATCTCACTTATTTCGGTAACAGCAAAAATTTTTTCCTTCAAATTTTATATAAGATGCTCATGACGTTGTAAATAGTTCCTATAAAAGCCAGTGAAACTTATTGAGTAGTAAACTTTATCCATTAATAGTGTAGTGTATGATTTACAAAAAGTTTCTGTACTTCACTTGGTTACTCTGTATCTTAAGAGAGAACAGACAGTCCTTATCTGAACACAATGCTATAAATTTCGCAAGAATAATACAAATAGTTGAACAAGAAGTGTTGAAGCTCCAGTTTAACCCTTCCGAAATAGCCGCAAACATTATTCAACGAGCCCTCTCTTTGGCCGAACTACGTGTGCGCTCCCAAGTCTCTGTCGCAATTCTTCGACAAAAGTGTGAAGCCTTTCTCTTAATGTTTTGGCTCATTCCTGTTCAAGGAATTTATGAAGAGAACCGACGTAGTTATAGATGCGTAGGTATCAACTTTCAACTTCGACAACACACAGTGGTCAATAGGGTTCATATCGGGTGAAGATGGAGGCCTCATTTCGTTACTTCAGAATCTTGGAAAATGAAGTCGACACCACTACTGAGTCTTGTTTGTGGTGTAGGAAAGCCCGTCTACTCTTAGGTTAGGCATCATCAAAATATTTGTCAGTGTGTGCAAAACGGTCCCCTTCTTTTGCTCTATAGTCATACCATCATAGTGTTGAATTATTGTCATAATTTATGGTTGCTGAAAAATATTACTAGTATGTTATATTCAGCGTATGTACAATTTATATAGGGTGTTTGGGAAGTAAAGATACAAACTTCGACAGAGATAAAAACCAAGAAGAACGATTTTTTTCAGGAATGAGTAGTATTCAAGCATACATTGTTTTTAAGATAGCGAGTATCAAATTTGAGCAAGGTCTATCTAACTATGGAAGAGGTAGTCCTCAACGTCGTAGGTGATAGTAGCTCATTTGGTTTTTAATTTTAGTACGGAGTTAGATTACAATTATGTGACTAGGATGTCCGCCTGCTACTTCACAGAAGCGATTCCCGGACATGATAAAACACTTGTAGATTATCCGCAGCGTGTCAGAGAGCGTCAACTAGCCTTCCTACAAAATCCATTTTTGTCTCTGTGACGTAGCGGGCGGACATTTTGCAGACCGTGTTTAATTTTGTTTTCAATGCCAAGCTAATAATTTCATCAGAGGGATTTCATTCTTGCATGAAACTGGCCATTCTGTTACTGGCAGTTCTTATTTGTTCTTGGGGGATTTGCTAGTTTTGCAATTCACCGTTACCTTTTGTGTGGTCATAATTAATGGAGGATGTGGGTGGTACCATTTCCAATATTTTCCACTATTTTCACTGCTTCGTTTCTGAATAAATTCCTCTCTGTATCTTCATAATTTGATTAAAGTTATTCTGTGGGCTCAACTATTTTTGCTGTGGTACTCATTTCGTAGTTGCTTGTATGACAGGCGTACTTCTGCCATGGGAGAGCGTAGTGAAGCTGTACTTATTGGCTAAGCTGAGTAGCGTTTCTTGTAAGAGAGTAGTACGGGCAACTCTGCTTTGGGCATTTATGTTGGGGTATTCGTTCTATGACCTCTAAAGAGGTGCTCTTACTGCGTGCAGGTGGTTGTCGAAAGCTCGCAGATAGGCAATCATTCAGATTCCACTGTGGCTCCTCAGGCTCCGACATCCCTCGTTACCCAAGATCAACCAGATTTACGCTTCATTCACGGATCTCGTAAGCTAGGCAGGCCCCCTCGCTCATCACGAGGTATGGGAGCGCGTAGAGGACGCCTCCGTGGAAGCCTGAGAATGAGAGAGTGCTCCATGTGTACGTATAGAACTCCCTACCCTTTCAATCTTCGGCGCCACATGATCATCCACGCCGGTCAAGATGATCACTTCTCATGCGATGTGTGCTCTTTCACGTGTGTGAGCAAAGCCGTACTGGAAATTCATCGCCGAACTCATCCGCCCGGAGCGGGACAGCCGTTCCAGTGCCCTTACTGTCGGCATTCGTCAGGACAAAAACACAACCTCAAACAGCACATTAACCGGAAACATAAATTCCTAGTTGCTCAATAAGATACGGACTCTAGTATCTTTAAAAGACTGGTTAAAATAACGGTTAGTTTTCTTATAGCAGAAATTTTCAGTCTTGCACATCTTTGGTACCATTACATAACGCTCCAGGTTCGTTGTGAATAAAAAGATTTCACTGCGCTCTTACTCATGAGTTCCCTCGTGACTGTAACACATCAAAGCTTGCAACTTGATGCCAGCTAACGATGTGCTGCTTTCAATGTTTCAATTGTCCATTCAATCATCTGTTACGAAAACTGATGTTCTTTTTAATTATGAAGTAAGCGTAAAATTTATACGCTGATGATGTTTGAAACACACTCGAGGAATGTTTTGCAAATTCAAAGAATTAAGATCAAGATAGTTATGATCAACATGTTCTACACTTGACCTTAATCTCTCTCATGGATTTACCGCGCGCGTTATTAAATAGTACAGCAAGTACGATTGCAGCAGCCGTTTCTCTGTTGAGAAAAATAGGTTTACTGAATCACTAATGGGTGAGTTTCGGATTTTGCATCATTCAATACGAGTATTTTTTGATTGCTTCAAAAATGTTTCAGTCGTTTCAATGGTATCGTCTTGGTAGTCATCGCTGCCGACATTGATTAAGATGTACGCTTTTTTATTTCACGTAGGAAAGTTTGCGTATGAAAGCTTCATCATGGTCTTAAGAAATTACCTGATATTGATTTTAGGTATGACCTGTGCGTTGTTTTCTTCATCGTATCGTTTTCCCTTCAAAAGCGAGTTAACTACCTCCAGTGATGACAATTTTTGTGTCGGCACGCACAAAGTTTATTGAGTGAATTGTTTTGGCTCTACAGTTCTAGAGAACAGTTAATCTGTTAACGGCATTTTTCGCCATTGTTTATTACTTGTTCTGCGTTCTAATCGTTACTGGGTTTGTATTAAATGTTTTTCTTGTTTTCTCCGAGTTTTCATACCTCTATAATATATTATAATACCTATGAAAACTGTCATGTTGATATATTTACGTTTTTAACGTAAACTTTGAATATGTATTTCTAAATAATGCGAGGATAATTTTCACGTCAAAATTATATGCTTTAAAGTTAATTTATTTAGTGGAAGTCTAGGTAGCTGATGATAGTTGTATATTCAGAAGACACGCTTTATTGAAATTTCATTTCATTCAGTATCATAATAGTCGTATACATACGTGTTGGTCGTTGGGGCAATTTCATCAAGAAAGAAAATTCAAAAAGGGACCCTTAATATTTTTGTTTTCATCTGAGTCACAATCATCGATGCCCATCAATAATAAGCTTATTTTCTTGGATAGTCAGTAAAGAAGGGTGGGAAAGTCTACGGAATACGCTACCAATATTCAACTTACTATGATGTTCACAGAACAATGTTCACCGATTTGAAGGAATGTGACTTCGGTCAATGGTCATGAAGCTGCATTAAAGTAACAAATTTATACAGCCACACGATTCATATCGTTACTAGTCAAGTATTTGATTTCATATTTTGAAAAGATCTGATACGTTTCACTATGACTAGCATAACTTTCGGTATTTACCAATAGACCTTCCTTGCTGGTTTGTAGGTCATGCACTCTTCCGGTGCCCTTGTGGTGATGGTGGCGGTGGTTACATTGGCTGCCCCGTAGGGCGGCCGTGTGCTCCTGTGCGTACAGCTCCACGCGCCGCATTCCATGCCACTAAAAATAGTTTCGCTGTTTCATGCCCCATGATGATTTTCATTGATGAAAAAATGTTAGGGTAATTTTTTAAAATGATTCTATTCCATTGAGTGGAAGAATTTGCATAGCATGCAATTTCAAGGAAGACGCACACGCAACGTCAGTGGCAGGAGTTAATTATGCGAATTGAGCATAACTGGTAAATGCCATGTGAACTGAGCAGCAAAATACGAGTGCCTGATCACAGCGAACGGATGAATTTTGGGCTTCCACGGAAGCTCAGCTTGACGAGCTCAGAGCAACTGCAGAACAAAGTTGCATATGTTCTTCAAGAAATATGAATACATTTAAACGCCTTGGAAATTAAAATTTCATATTTTGCATAAATCTGATAGCTTTTTTCTTGTCGACGAACAGAGCGACGAATTTCCAACCAGAGAAAGGATTATGCTGAAAAAAAGCGAACATCTACCAGTGTCCTCTGATTTCTGTTATATATTTTCCTTAAAATTTTTTCGAATATCGCCTCTTAATTTTTCGGAAGCTCTCTCTAAGGCTTTTCAATTTATTGAAAAATATACGTTTTTAGTGAGTTACTTCTAGTTTATTCAGATAAATCTTCTTATCCTTTATTCTGTTGAACTAAGGGTATCCACTCTTGCTTTTTTCTTGCAACTTGATGCAAAACTCGTTAACATTTAGTATTTAATAGAGGATTGAAAAGTATGTACCTTGTATTCACCTTAGTTGAAAGATCCATTCTGCTTTGATTTCATTAAATCGTTTAGCTTTTCTTTCAAAGAAACCCGTTAATTTTAACTTATAAAAATTCAGCACATATTTTCCTGATAAGATCAAGATTTTGAAGAATAAACAATGTGTTACGTTGGGCTACGGGTGCGCATATGGTTTCTTGTTGGCTCGTATTTTGAGATTTGAGCTCTTAATCTTTACAGCTTTTGTTTCCTTTGCGCAGGTACCGTCGAGTGGCTATGTGAATCAACAAGCCCACATGCTGGAGTCATTGCCTCTAGAGGTGTGCTGTAGCCAAGTTGCTACAAGTTACCCGCCTGCAGGAACTAGTGGATCTCAAGTCACGACGAGTGCTCAACCTCCAGAGGCTGCGCACGGTAGCCAAGTTACCCCATGTGACCCGCTGGAGATCAGCAGCGACACGCCGTCGTTATCGTCCACTCTGAGCGGCGAAAAGCAATGCCCTTTGTGTCCTTACCGCACCAGCAATTCGTGGCACTTCAAGGAGCACTACATGACGCACGCTGGCATAAAGCCTTTCTCGTGCCCGGACTGTAGCTACCGATGCACTAAGAAGAGTAACCTTCAAAAGCACCTCCTCATTCACACTGGCGAGAAACCCTTCACGTGCCCGTATTGCGATTACAGTGCTCGGCAGAAAGTTTCTGTTCAGAAGCATTTGCTATCTCGACACTCCAGTAACAATGAAGAGAATTTTTCTTCGGCCACTGATATTTAGTTACATATGAGTTACCTTCAATCTATTCGCACAGATTTGCTAGATTTTCTACCGCACCCTATAATTAGTTGCTTAAATGCGTGCTATTCGTTTTCTTCCCCAGACGGGTCAATTAGATGAAAATAGCTTGTTTCAGTTGGAAACAATTATCGATATCAAGTATCAAAGGATGATAACAACGCGTACTTCCTATGCTACAGGCTGTTTTCATAATTTTTTAACAAGCAGTAGGCTTCGTCTTTGTCTAATACACTCATGAAACATACATGCGTACTTTCGAAAGTAGTTAAACTTTTTACCAGTTCTGTGGCAGCATCGAAAATCTATTCCGTCACGATTCACGTAGCTAGAAGAACGAAGAGTGAAATTTTTTTACGTAGCTGTGCCTGTGTGCGACTTCGACGTGTTTACCGTAAAATCTTACTACATCTGGACCACAACTATCGACCAGCTTGCTTGTTACGTATCGCAAGATGTGATGAATGTCTCGCTATATTTGTGGATCGATGCTGTGAGGATCCAATTTCCTCTTATATCTCGTATTTGAGGCTAATGAGGTTGTTATCTGTTGTCGACAGGTGGAATCACATGAAGGGTCTATAGTCTCGTTTGCTGCGGTGCCCCACCTGAGCTCAGCTGGGCCATATGCAGCGGTTCCAGTTTGCTCCGTCCCTACACCGCCCACTTCTTTCGTCTCAGAGGAATTCATCATCCCTCCCAAATATAGTCGACCTGGTGCCCAAGCTGTGGCTGTTAGGGCTGGACACCAGCGCTCGTCTTGCATGAAGTACTGCCAACTGTGTTCCTACAGTACACCCATAGCAGGCAACCTCTCGCGTCACATGCTCTCGCACTCCAAAGAGCGGCCCTTTGCCTGCAGGCTTTGCTCCTACCGATGCAACCAGAAGGTTAACTTACAGCAACACATGGTCATCCACACAGGCGAGAAGCCTTTCAAGTGCTCCTACTGCAGCTACAGGTCCTCGCGGAAGGCCACCATCAGGCACCATGAAGTTGCCATTCACCAGCAACTCAAATAATACTGGCGAGGCATTCAAGGCGCTTGTTGCAATCAGAAGATTTCCTAGTATTGAGTGTTAATTTTTTATTGTCTCGTATTTCGT
>VOMN01106987.1:0-60511 GCA_014899125.1 Orchestia grillus | reverse complement strand
CTGCCCAGACTTACAGGGTAAATATATTGTACATAACACAAGGTCCGGCGAAACTAGGCGCTCTTCTATGGGGATTACTGTCCAGGAACGAAATTTTGCACCTGTCACCTGCGTGCTAGTCAACAGGCCGCGTCAGCAGAAACTAAGAAGTATGATATTCAGGTCCTGGATAGATAAAATTCCACGTTTTATTCCAAAAGCAGGAATATAACGGGAAAAACTAGTTTGAAATAAGAAAATGTAGTATTATAATAAGTGATAATTGACTGAAATTCAGCAAAATTGATGTAATTGTGAGTTCATATATTTCCGAAAATTATTGTGGCCTGTTTGTAGAATCTAGGTATATTTGGTATAAAACGCAACAAGAAAACATCTAATGTTGGTTACTCAAAATTCATTTTGGCGTCCGGCTTCAGCATTGTGTTTAAACACGCCAGAACATTTCTATCGAGTCCAATCTGAATAATTGTGCTAAAATGTTATCTCTTTAACTCGCTTCCTAGTTTTACTTCGGTATACATTAGTTCAATTTTGAAAAGTTATTCTGTATACAATATCTCTGTTTAATTATATATTAATTCTATCCTTAAAAGAGCCGAGGCTTCTGCGCAAGGTGTTCACAGGTTAGCAGGACGATTGAATTTCTAACGACGTCTAAATTTGGGCTGCTCTCTCATTGCATTCTTGATGTCAGGAGCAGCCACGTATCTCACGGGAGCTGGAGACTGGCCTTAGGTTGTGCTGGTGAGCTTCGACGTAGCAGCAGCAACGAACTGTTTTGGGTATCCGTTTTCTTCGAGATCCTATATGACTTGATATTTTTCTTTTTCTACTTAATTTTGCTGCCAAGTTACTACGCTCTGGTCAGGACTAGGGGCGTCATGGTGCACAGGAGCCGTGTTGGGCTCTCAGCTGGGAAGTCAGAGTTCGACTCCCGGCTGGGGCAAGCTGATTTTCATGGAACCATGAAGTGCTTCCCTTGGAAAAGGAAACTTGACCTTACATTTCTCGCATCACTCAAGCGTTACATGTTATAAGGAATTCAAAACTATTCGATGTACTGTAAGGCAACTATGTTGGAACCAATAAATTTTCTTTCTGTTCATCAGATCTAAATGGCGGTTATTCTTGACAATTTTTTATATTATTACTGTAGATTTTGAATATATGTTTGTGTTGATTAGCTTATGATTTATTGAAAATTTCAGTGATCCATTCGGGTTCCTTGTAATCAACAGGTCCATTTACATATATTGGATAACTTCGAATTTTTTCTGCAGTAAATCGTATAATTTCTTCAATCGAATTTCGAATTACGATAATTAAGACCTTCACTTGTGTTTCGCGGCCAAATTGTTATGATGTTATCTTTGCATCACTTCCAAATCACTGGTTCGTTTGATGAGTTTCATAATTTTATTATTTACCTTATTGGAGAACTCATAGGAGCTCCCTGTTTGTATTCGTGTGTACGAGTATATCTGGTGGTACCATTCCAGTAGGGAGGTGCGCGGTCCCTTCTCTTACGGCGGTGTTCTGCGACGCCTCGGTGGAGGCAGGACGCTTGGGGGACGTCCCTGTGCTGCGGCCTTCCTTTCTGAGAAGATCTCGTTCAAACTACGTTTGATGTAATTTGTATCATAGTATTACTCCAGAACAGTGAATCTTCGTAAGTTCGTGAGTGGAAATTTCTTCCATGGGAACAGGACCACACCTAGAATATTTAAAACGATCAACCACAGTAGTTGGAATCTTTTCTGAAGCGCCAGTAACCGTTTTTGTTATTTATGAGTTTTAATTCAAAGCTTAGCGCATGGAAAATATGACAGGAAGGGACACGTTAGGATAGTTAATGAAGATAGGAAGCTATTACACCCCTAAAGTTCAAATTTTTTTGTATCAAGTCTACCTTAATGCTGCCTTCTTGCTATATCTTCGTTTTTTAATGTTCACCATAAATTATATCACTTTATTTCAGGAAATTTAAATCAAGAGTTAATTTTATGTTGGAAGACGATGCTTGCAATTATCAAATTTGAATTCAGCCAATGAATAAAAATTAAGTTTTTACCATTCAATGTGGGAAAAGGTAATATCATTTGTCTGAAATAGGTACTCATCTTTAGGAAAAAGCCTTTGGGCTCGCATGAAAAGTGACATCACTCATAACAGTCTCACTCTTCCTTGTTTTAATTGATCAGTTACGGGTGCTCTAGGCTAGTTTTTTAGTATCAAGGATATCTTCAGCCGGTGTAGGTAGTCACCACTAAAATCTGCGCTCTTCGGAGTATGTACGTTGATCTGTTCGCTGCATCCTATACCTCAGTTAATTTGCGGTCCGTGCGGCACCTGCATTTTTGACAGCGATACCGTGGGGCCCTGCTGAATTTTCAATCGTTGCTTCCAGCTTTCGCTTGAAAAATATTCTAACAAGATTACCAGCTGCAACTTTTAGTGGCTCTTCCAGCCTGAAATTTGATGCTGTCGAATTTTGACATTTGCGTTTCATTGTGAGTTTCAATGCAGTCGATGAAACTGGAGAGAGAAAATAACGGTACCTCGGAGAATTTTGGGTCGTGTTTGAGGGCAGACCCGTTGCCGTTTGTGTGTTTATTATAAATCGCATGCTATTATTTACGTACAGTTGATTCAATTGGAAGTCCATTAGTTTATGGTTGATACAATAGGACAGCAATCAGTATTGGATGTCCATACTTCGCTCATGCCTATGTTAATATAGTGTCATACATAGGTTCATTACTATCTTATTTATTGTAGGTTAAGATTTGGAAACATCCACTGGGTTTGATATTTACTACTCAAGCTTTTGCACTTGGATAATAAATATCAAACCCAGTGGATGTTTCCAAATCTTAACCTACAATTTGGATCCCGGGCGTCCCTTATTCTAATAAATAATCTGATTTATATGATCGAAGAAAGTTTCTTCAGAGCATTAATAACTGTTCGTACGTGATTTCAATAAATTCGTTCAACAGTTAATTCTGATACAATACTATGGTCTTCAAGTGCACATCGTACCACATGTTGCTCTCACTGTACATGGGCTCCAATTATTTCCGTGCTGAATTCCTGATCGCATCTCACGATCGCTCAAAATCCTAGACGTGCTGCACGTGCGGGGTCCCGTGTCGGTAGCGGACGTGCATGGCAGCTCGGTCGTGAAGGAGTACGCGTGTTTTGTTCTTCTGCCTCGAGGGTCCATCGAACCATGAGTCGCGTACACGTGTCAACTGAGTGGCATCTGGAGGCTGCTGAAATTGTTACAATTCCCACTGGTTATTCCGGCCAAATTAAGCCTGCATTTGTCGTACAGGTGTACATACTTATCTCATGGTTACCTTTTGATTTTTTTCGCTCAATATATTTATAAGTATGATTACTTGAATGACCTCAATATGTTGGAAATTTTCGTAAGTGAAAAATTCAAAATTTTCTGCTTAAAGTACTCCTGATTGAGACAAATATAGTTTTACACGAACTTTCTGACAGGTAGCTCTCATGAGATGTCAAAATTAATTACTGTGAATAAACCTTTCGCAATGTTGTAACGTGATCGATCGTAGCAACAAAAAGTGGCCTCTTTTTGTTGCTACGGTAGATATCGAAATTTTTCGACTAGTTACAAATTATCACTGAATTTCCGCTGGTTCCTCTTCGAGCGAATTTTCGGGGCACCACAAATGCACAAACGTTTTTTTTTACTTCACATCGGTCAGGGTTTCGATACCGCGAGATGATGCTTTCCCCAGAGCTACTCTACCGAGAGTCGTGTCACTACGATCCCACTGACGTGCGCTCCTGGCAAAACTTATTGAGTAGCCAAACCACATCAGTACGTAGCAATATTTTATGCGCGTCTACGCCAAAAAGTTAATGTGAGCTTAGGAAGGCGATGTGCAGATTCTCTACAGGTGCTATGCCCCTGTAAGGCAGCGATCATCCCTTATGCGATCACCTATATAATCGTTCCTTAAGGGACGTAGGATATTCCACCGCCAATACAGTTAGGTTAGTTGGGTTTGTCCAGCCTATGCTATAGGGACTGACGATCCCAGGGGGACATTGTCGGGTTACCTCAGCTCTAGATAGGGGACTTCTATCTTTCGTGTCCACTTCGCTTTTTTCCATTTTCATGCCTTCTTCACCGATTATCCTCTATCTTTTGTTCCTCTTCATTCTTAACTTGCTGTTTCTATGCGCAAGGAATATTCTGTGTTGAAACATACCTAACAAAGATGTCATATTTTCCACAGTATGTGCTCGATGGTTCTTTCTTTTCGGTCTCAGGAGATCTCCTTTTATGTGGCTAGGTACCCTTAAACTAAGTAAATAATAATGATAATAACAGTACGACATAGCGATCAATGAATTCACAATAACTGAATGACTTCTTTGGTGTAGTGACATCGCCCTAATTTATGATGTCAAAAAATATCCTTTTCACGACTATCCTAACACAGAAAATCGAGAAAATTTTTAGTTTAATTTGCTACCCAATGATGTTCAGCGCTATTTGTTAATTGAAATATTATAGAACTAACATTGTTGACCACGTTCGCCAAAAAGATGCAATTTCACTTGAAGTACTGCCAATTTTGAGGTCTTACAACACGGAAGCGTCATTGAGACTTCCGTGAGTCGCTGTAGTAAGTGGCCCGAAACTTCGTCTATCTTCTTTTCATGGCTTCGGAAATCTGAATTGAATTATTTTCACGCATTATGTATGATCGGTGTTTAATTTCATTAATAGTGTGATCCATTAAGGACCTGTCCATCGCCCTAGCTGGGCAGCTCAGAATATTTGCCACGTTCGAAGGAGGCCTATTGTGGTCTGACGCGCTCATTTGAAATTTATGGCACTGGAGTGAATTTGCATTCTCACTCGTGACAGACGAGCACAGATGAGCGCAACTCGGCACAGCTAATTAGGCCCCAAAGAGGCCGCACGCGTGGCCGTGATGAGGCATAATTCCTGCGTTATTCTGGTGCTCAACCATCATTGCCCCATGGTCTTCCGTTCTTTTTTCCTTATTGCCCCATGGTCTTCCGTTCTTTTTTCCTTATTGCCCCCTGGTCTTCCGTTCTTTTTTTCCTTATTGTCCCCTGGTCTTCCGTTCTTTTTTTCCTTATTGCCCCCTGGTCTTCCGTTCTTTTTTTCCTTATTGCCCCCTGGTCTTCCGTTCTTTTTTTCCTCATTGCCCCCTGGTCTTCCGTTCCTTTTTTCCTTATTGCCCCCTGGTCTTCCGTTCTTCTATTCCTCATTGCCCCCTGGTCTTCCGTTCTTCTATTCCTCATTGCCCCCTGGTTTTCCGTTCTTCTATTCCTCATTGTCGTTTGGATGTTACATTTCCCTTCTCTTTGTTGTCACTTGGATGTTCCAATTCCCATTTCCTTATTGACTTTAAGGTCGTTGACCTTAATTTTGACTTTTCCTTTCCCTTGATTGCCACCTGGGCCTTGAATTTCCTTTTCCTTCATGCGTTTGTTCGTAATTACCCGAATTGAAATAAAAACTACAGTAAATAAGGTTCCGCATTGTAAAACTTTTTATTGGCTCGTTTTTCCATGAGAAAGCGAAGCTTCTCTGTTCTCTCACTCCTTAAACGGTCTTATAGTTCATGTATTCGAAAAGTACGTTTTTCCGGAATTCAAAGGATACGGTACGTGCTGCTAAACTTCCGTTCACCTATTGCTTATACAGGGTGCTATTCCTCCTTATACAGGGTAGCCAGTAAAAAAGTAGTCAAGGTACTAATCGAATGTCTCAGCAAAAGTACTACATATTTGGTATCTTAGCTACCAGAGGCTACTTTTTTAGTGGACATCCTGTACGATGTCCAACTAGCTTTGATGTTAAAGTCTTTTGGTTGAATTTTTTAAAACCACGTCAAACTGGAGCACAAGGTACTGCATGCTACGTGTTTCGCGCTCCAGCCACAGAGGGGCAAACAATTTTGCATTTGCTGTTTGTCGTTCAATCATTTCGAAACAAGAAACATACGCTTAGTCAGCTCATGCAGAAGAGAAGTGTAACTACTCATGCAGCAGAGGTTCGGTGCCGCTCGCTGGCAATTTACACGCATGCGCGGGTTTTGTTTCGGAATTATTGAATTACAAACAATGAGTACATAATTTTGAGCCCCTCTGTATTTTTACATCGTTCACGTGTATGGTCCTCTTCTGGACCTTCATTCTATTCGTTACTGCTTTATGGTCAGGGGATCGGGACACAAGCGGTTCGAATTCAGCTCTAAAATCAGTAAAGATTTTGCTCCGTCGCTATATGCGCAGAAATATTACTGTAAATATCCTCCAGGGAGACCGAAGTCTTCACGTTATGGTGGAGGACTCGACTCGTCAGCACTGGGTGTTTACGGAGGGGAAAGAAGTTCGGATGTGGTCTCTAGAGACAGACTTAATTTTCAATCTTGCGAGCATATTCGTACAGTAAAATCCTTGTGTCTATTGACAGACGTCGTATTTAATCTTAAGAACTCGTGAATAAATCGCCTTTTATTGTGTCAAATTAAGTTTGAGAGAAATGTCTTCAGAGCTTCACGAGGTCAGCGAAATGAGTAAAACAAAGGTGAATGTTGCTGAGGCGTGCAAACAACTGTTCTGCCATTGCGCGTTTACGGAAGAGTATTCCATGTCTAACTTGATCGTGCAGTCTGCTATGGCCATTTAGCGTGGCGCAGGAGAGTGCTGCTGTATTCTGCGAAAGGTTCTTTGTCACTTCTTTGTTTCTCAGCTGTGCTCAAACAAATCCAGCGCTCATGATTATTTCTACCGTAGCTGAAAGACAAACGCGCACAATGCACGAACCGATTAATCAAGCGTTCCTCAGTAGCCGCTTGTTCATTTTATACCAAATTACCCGTTTGATGTCTTGCAGTCGGCTCTTATTTTCAAGCTCGGCAATCTACAAGGGCCTTTGTCGTTGACGATCGACTTTCACGATGACCCGTGCAACAGTTTTTTTGCGAGTCCCGTCATCTATTCAACAGTGTTTTGCGAGTACCGTCACCTATTCAACAGTGTTTTGCGAGTACCGTCATCTATTCAACAGTGTTTTGAGAGTACCGTCATCTATTCAACAGTGTTTTGCGAGTACCGTCATTTATTCAACAGTGTTTTGCGAGTACCGCCATCTATTCTTCTCGAGAACTTATATTCTCTGAAGTCGCTTTTTCCATATTCTATGGTTATAATATAGAATGTAAATGAATATGCTCGCAAGTACATATATATTCACACTATTTAATAATGCATGAAGTTTGTATGTGTAAATTTATTGTGTAGACATTTATTAAGGCACTTAATGATATATGAGAAAATTCCCGGATCCAGATTCTAGGGGACGTACGTACTCGTAGCGCCAGCCACCGACAAGCTGTGGAGATGAGCTAAATTAAGAGGTACTCTATAGTGATGGTCCCTAATCAGCGAGACTATGCCAGCGACGGCAGTCCGTATCAGTGTTACAGAAAATTACGCTATTGCACATGAGATTTACCGTCATTTTTTTGACGTCATTGGAACTTCAGTTAATGTGGGAATCGCCATCGAAAGTAGCGTTCATTCCTCTTACGTGTGGTGCCACTCTGTGCTGTTCAATCCGCCGCTCTCAGGCGAAGTTTATTATACATTTGCCCGGAACGACTCATTATTCACCCATGCCACTTCTTGATTAGCCAGCTCCTGCCTTTTAACTTTTTCATTGACATTTGTCCTTTCATTACCTTTTCCTAATTTATACTTGATAGGTTTTACAAACACGTTGATTCCTGTTCCACACATGCGCATAAATCTGAGTGAAGAAAATTTGAATGTTTTATCTAAGTATTGCTGAAGACGTTACACAGTATGTGGCAGACTTACTTGTGTGTTGTCAGTGGAATATCTAGCTTTGGCGTGTCCAATATCTAATGCTCCACTAAATCTCTGTATGATTTCTTCCGAAAGTAATGAACATCAGGTTTCGTTTGCTTATATCTCATTTTCAGGAACAATTTTTTATATCTCCCTGTCTGTTAACCTCATGCAGCGTCTCATAATAATCTTCTTTTATTTTCTTTAACTTTTCTTTAATTTTTCTCTAAGTTGTATTACAATTGGCAGGTACATTCACAACTCATACTATCGTATTTTTAATCTATTATATCTTCACTTTGGCAGATAGCGTGAGCTCTGGTTAATTAATGTTATCGAACACTCGAGTGATCAGAATTTTATTCACGTTTGACGGCACTTTGTATTTATTGATTCATCACATCGCCTAGTATTTAGCACCGATGAAAAGTCTTTCAAAAGACTCTGCTCATGTCCATGACGCCGCCACCTTGTTGCTTCCGTCCATGAACTAATGGTTCAAATTCCTGTCATTAAACACTATTACATTGATGTGCCATCAACGGCCTTTCAATCCCAAGCTTTTCTTTCAATTCTACAAGCTCTCATAGTCAACGCATTTTAAATAAGCCGGTCATCAATAACAGTGAAACTGCGGCGCACTTGGACATTTTTCAATAGCTCTCCTGACTTTCAGCTCCCAAGCCTCACATTTCGATTATTCCCCGCGACTCTGAACATTCTGACATTTGACTGCCCCTCGCACATCTGATAGGATGACTATGTGAGTGGCCAGCGCTGCGGTCCATCAGAATAATTGACCCTCGCTCTTCAGCGCGTAATAAAACATGGCATGTCCATAGGTTCTTTTGACTGTGATCTTTTATATGTTTCACGTTCGTTTTGGTAGCGTGTCGACGTTTTTCAGCTCACGGAGACTAGTCTGCCAAAATAACGAATGGTTTTTTATTGGGCTTTGTAAGAAAATATATTATTTAGATTTATTGGCTCGTTTTGTATTGCGAAGGTGAAACGCTACTGAATATATGATTGTTCATACATATGATTGTTCATGGGTTAGTGAATCTTTTAGTAATATTTTTTCTTATTTCGTTATAATTATGCTGGAATAATAACCAAAGTAAGAAACAGTAAGCTTTGTTTTAGCTGCAAAATTATTTTAAAAATTGTTGTTTTTCATGGTGCTTGGGTGACTCTCCATTTCTTTTCGATCTTTTGAACATCCTTGATTTTCTCCAATTTTATTGCGTGTAAGGTATGTTAAAAATACTCCTATGTTAGTATTCATACTAGATTACTCAACGTGAGTCAAAAGTTCAATAAAACACCCTAGGGTTTGACTCACGTCAAGCATTTTAGTACGAATATAGGAGTGGTTTTAACGTCCCTCTCTCGCAATGAACTCGGAAATTATCAGTGGTTTGGAAAATTACATCCTTAATATTACTTTTTTAACTTCATATATTACTTTTGCTAATTTCAGATGAGATGCCAGGGAAGAATGGTAAGAGCTGCTCGGTTTGATGAGAGAGAATCTATAGAAGGTGCCTCAAAAAATTGTGTATTGTGTTGTAGGGTATCAAGAATCCTGTTAATGTTAAGGCGCATTAATAACAGGGAAGTATCATGAATACAGCGCACAGACTGAGGTCTGTGTTTAACGAGACTAAATTAGCTGAAATTGGCATATTATCAGGCGAATTTTAGGAGTAAGGTACCACATCCATTTTTGTGAGACCTCGCACATGTATGTAGGTGGCGCGGTAGAGGACATGGGTTGTGGGCGAGCTCTCGGACAGGGTTGAAGCACTAAAGTGGATTGGGCATGCGCAGACATTGGAAGAAACGAGCGAACAACGTCTGATTAAAAAATTAGCGATGTCATGGAGCTTCACAGGACACAAGCGGAGGTATTTTTGAAGGGATGGTGTTCGTTAGGTCCATCGGCTTAATGGGGACTTGTCTTTTGTACGAGAGTGTTGACTTGGAGACCGTGCTGAGTAACGAGTGTTTCATCGTCTACTTTTATAAACCTGGACGTATGTTTTATTTTGATCAAAGTTCGGTCTTTAACCCTGATTTCTCTTGGAGGAAAGACGAGGGTGTCGAGAAACCAATCCTTTATGTTATCCAGCTACTTTTATGGTTTTCCTATTTTGGGCTTCACATAATATTGATTTGAGTCCAATTCGAAAGCTGCTGAATCTTCAGAACGATTGGAACTCATATGTGAACTGGTTCAAGGACTTTTTTATTTAACTTATCATTTGTAGCGACAACCCTTACAGGAATACATATATGTAGCTTTAGGCAGTACGTGGAAGTCGCAGAAAAAATCGAATGCGGATTTTGACAGAAATACCAAGAGTTTTCTTACATTTCCATGGTACAAGCATGTACAATTCGGCTTGGCTCATCCAGAATAACGGCGACTTGGGGAATGAGAAAACATACTCATACCTCATACTCGAGGTATCCAGCTCCTGCCCTAGAAGCCTTGTAGCTTATTCGGGCCCACATGTGGTATACATCCTGATCCCAGTTCTTCCTCATTCCTCATTTGATTGTAAACCTGTATCTGATGTAAATTACTTGTGGTAAATAAATGTTTCTAAAAGCTTGCTACACGTGAGCTATGCAGCTATGGAATTCTTCAAATTATCAGCTATTTACCTCGAAAATATTATAATTTTCCCTTAGAGTTTCTTCATGGAAACACCCCCAATGGGGTTACGAGGTTATGCACTGATGCAGAACACGGTGCGAAAATGCGATGCTCTTTGTTGCGAGTTTGTCTCCTGGAGTTGAAGGAAATCTACGCTCCTCTGAGATTCATTCAAAAGTTAATCTCAAACGCGCTTATGGAAGGCTACCACTGCATTTGCAGTGCTTTTAACGCATGCCAATTGATGTTTTAGTTGCTCAAAGTATCCGGCGTAAGCTACGTTAAATGTCTGCGTTTATAATATGGTTGAGATTATTGGAATATTCCTCATAATCTACCGCCCAGCCCTGTTTATTTCCTCTCTCTCCTCGACAGCGCACGCTTCTCAAGTCCCGTCGATGCCTTTCTAGGCCATTAATTTACATTCATGGTTTTTGCTCCGAATTTTTCAGTCGCTCCGAGAGCGTCAGAAAAAGCCGGCAGTGCGGACGGGAAGCTCTTGGGTTACGGCTGTTTTCATTGCCGCCATATCGAAACTCGCAATTCAGCTTTATGGTTTCTTGCATCGGAGTTTCTTGCATCATTTACAGCGGGCTCCCATCATCACCAAAGCTTCTCTCGCGTGGGAGTACGCTACAGATCAATATGTGCACTACAACTTCTATGAAAACTTGAATAATAGGACTGCAATTTTAGAATTCTGCTTGTATACCATTTTTTAATAGTGGTTCTGTGACTTCTTATTTCTCAATTTTGGGTGTTAGTTCAGAATACGAATCTTTTGGCTTCTGTTTTCATGTTGATTATGCGAAAGATTTTGAATGTATATCGTGAGTGTATTTTTCTTACTAAAAATTTTAGCAGGTAGAAAGAGCTCATTTAAATATAGGCTCAAATTTCAAACAATAGAACTTTAAACACGAAGGTCTACAGAACTTTAGTAAATTGATCCAACATACGTTTCTTAGAAATAACTTTTAAGTTTGATATCGTTTGTTCACCCCGTAATAAATTCCGCGATGTTGGCTGGCGAAGGGTTGTGAGATAATCCGTCAAATGCACAGAGGAGCTACAAATGTTGCCCAGCAGCGCGGCCGCCTCACGTGGTGCTCAGTTGGCGTGCATTCAGCATCAAATATTTCTTGTTGGCAGTTGTCGAAGCGATCTCAAATTTGCGTGATGTTGCCTCAATTTCTTGTGCTTGCGATTTTCTTTTAACGTACTTTCAAATTTTCTATTTATCGCTCGAGCTTTTCGGGTATTTAATGAATGGAATAGAGAATTCCCTGTCAAAGTATGTAGGGAAGCATGTAGACAAAACGTATCCTGTGGCAGTCCAGCTTTTGAAGTTATCAAATCGAATTTACTTAATAAGATAGACTGACAAGCATTTTTCTCTTGAAATGTTGAAATATGCTTTGATTCAGATTTTTATCATTTGTCAAATTGAGCTTGACCTTCTCATTTTCAATTTATTATTTCGCTTAATAAAGTTTCTTTGTCGAATGTGCGTCAGTTTGATGATCATTTAGAACACATGAAGAAGCTGATTTCAACCAATCATAAACAATCGCTATTGACCCTACTACACCGAGATTCATTTGAGATCCGTTCAGACACCGTGTGTCGGAAAAGTGAAATTACTGAATTTTCACCCAAATAAAACTGGTGAACTCGTTTTTTTCTGAAGGTATTGGTGTTGCAATGGAACGAGTTTCTGTAGTCACTGAACCTTACCATTGATCGTGTGATGGCTGTTTGTATGTTGTCTGCGTACTGTGTGATAAAAAAAGATAAATCGTTTATTTTGGAATCAGTCACATGCAAAGCTACGGAACCAGTTGGGGTTTCAATAAGTAAGGCAGCAAGCATAAATATAGCGACGACTTCGCAAAGGCTGGACACGTACAGAGGCGTGAGCTATCTGTTGTCAAAGCTGCCATGAGTGTCAAGTCGTCTTTGCGCTTGCCATTTTTGGACTTTCCCACATTTCTCTTTTTCAAGAATTGTATTTCAAAAGATTTACAAGGAACGAATCCTGTCTCTGTAAACCAAACTGAAAGTCTGATTTGAGGTTACTTAGAGAGAGGATTCTCTACATTTGCCCAGCTTCCAATGCCAAACGCTCCTAAACAAAATGTTTTTTGGATTCTGCCCCCCTCGGAGGTCCACTGCAACACATATAAAAGGTTAAAGCTTATCTATAATACTCAACGGGTAAGGTCTCAGGTTTAGCCTGCATCGAACGTCTCCAACGACCATTACTGTTATTATTCACATTGAATAAAAATTTACATTTTCTAATGTTTTAAGTAACGTGTTATTTAGAAGATTTCAAAAATAACTCTTATTATTTGGAAAATACGAAGTTAATAATCGGTTCTCACAAGATGGACGTTTAGGTGAACCCAAGTGATGTGTTTCAAAGGTTTTGCCTTCTCGAGACCACGGTTTTCTGAGTCATTACGCAGCTTTGAAATGGCAGCGCTCACGCTTGACTGCTCCTCTTCTCCTCCTCAGGTCAAAGAAAGGCTATGAATTAACGAACTCCAGCTCCGCTTGTTCTTGACTCGTGTTGCCTCTCAGACGCTCTGCAGTTTTACGAAATCGTGCTGGAAGAACGATGGTCGTTTTTCTTAATTAACATTCTCTGCGACCCGCATGCGAGTTATTTTTTTAAGTATGGAGATTATTATGATGTTGCTTGAAACGTGCTGTAGAATTATTATTTTTTGTTGTTGTTGAATTTCTTGACAAAGTACGGAACAAACTACTTTTATAAATCTCATTTTACCGGCCTAGGCTTTAATGACCAATCGATCGTGGGACATCATTAGACGCAATTTGCGTCGAACAACGTTATTAAATAGGTGGCCTAAGGCTTAAAAACAGTGAAAACAACGTTCACTATTCAGTCAAGTTCTGTGTTTTTTGACGGTGATAGTGTTTCAGTCGAATCTATTAATTAAGTTTTCGTTTCGAATTACAGCTGAATGCTGCAAAATAGATTGAACAACCGCCTTTGTAACGTATGTTCATGTTATTTCCGAGATCTAATTCCTAACGATGTTACTTCACGAACTTCGTCTTAGCTTCCTGTAGAGAAGTCGAACAGAGTTGGAGAATTTTACTTCCTTGTGTAACCATAATACATCAGGGATGCCCTTTCATCGCTTGTTCAGTTAACAAAAAATATATTTGTTCACGATGTTTCTGACTTCAAGTTTTGGTTTTCTTTCAAGCGTGCAAGGAACCTCTGGGGATTGCGCTGTATGCTGCGAGACGCTCACTCCAAACTTGAGCAGTTGTAGAAGTTTGTGCAGTCTTTTGTAGACTCCTCAAACTCGTGTCTACCGCGTGTTTGATGGCTACCCTTTGTTCAAGAAGCCATATTGCTGGCTCAAAACGCGTTCTCAGAGCAGGCCGAAGGCATAGCGACTTCTTAAATGGTAAGCGACTTCTTTCCAAAATTAACGGCACGCTTTGTTCTTGTGATTCAGTTTCCCGTAAGCAATTGAGGGAAAAGCGACGTTATGCCTCTGTCATTTTCTCTTCAAATTTGGTACTTATGCACATAAAATGTTTCTCCCTCCTGTTTTTATGACTCGACTCATCTGAACAAATTGTACTATCTGTTCGACGTATCGAACCCTGGACAATATTACGGACCTTGAACTTTTGTGAGCTGGTCACAGAGTAGACTAGCTACACATCTATCCACCGAAAGTTTTCTTTCTGGTTAAAATTTCCAGGATCACGAACAAAGCAAAAAAAAAGTATTTTCTCACTGCGAGCACATTAAAAAATCGTCTTTACTATCGCTGGACGGGGAGTCCCTTAGCTTCCTAGTGTGCTGATTCGAGCTTCGACTCAAGCTTTAGAAAGGAAGAGCGAGAATGGGAGAATAAAAATTGGTCAAATAATGAATAGGAAAATATAAAAACAATAAATGTAGTAAACAACATAGTTGAATCAAAACCCGTCTTTGTCATTAAATTAACTATTGCCTTGGTAGCGCCTCATCGTTATGTGGCTTCAACATAGCAAGAAACAAGAAAGTGTAGGGATTCTACTATTTCTGATTAAAATTGCCAGAGCAAAGGTTTCTACACCTAGGGAACTGTTAAGTTCTTGTGTTAAAACTAACGTTTTGGTGCTCGCATAAATTGCTTGATGACGTGAGTGTGACTGTTACTCTTCCTTTTCCACCATTTCTCTTCTTCCCTTTTGCGGGGTATAGAAGAAGCAGGTGAAGTAGTAGCTACTCGAGGTAGTAATTCAAGAAGCCTGTGACATATTTTATGCCGTTTAATTCAGTTCTGCGTTGGTGTATGTGCGTGAGATTGGGCTCTGACGGCTTGAAACTCAAAAATGAACCCTTCAATTAGTTATGTTATATTTTATTCTACTTTTGCACTCGTTGCTATAACGAACGGTTTTAACATGTACGTCAATTAAGCCCTACCATCTATTTATACAGGGTGACACAAAAAAGAGGGAGGATGTATCACAACCCGGTTCTAAATACAAAATGTACGTATATATGATACCAAATAAATTTGGAAGATTTGGTATACCAAATATCTTCAAAATTTATTATACGTTTGTACCTACGTACGTACCGTTCCGTCACGCTTCTCCACTTTACAAGTGAAATTTCAGGTCTCGAGCGAAGTATCCTGTTTACGGGTTGCATGTTTTGCTATAAAAAGTCTGTCTTCGCGGCACATTTTCAGTTTTCCTAATAGAGTTCAGACTACTCGCATCATCAAGAAGGAAATTGCTTGCAGGACCGGACTATCTCTGCCCTGAACCTTCAACCTCTGTCCAACTCTTGAGAGGACCACTTCTCATGGGTTGGTTTATCTTAAGTTTATCTAAATTTCTGTGAAATTTTCTCGGGTCCTGCTAGTTTATAATACATTCATAGTAAAATAATTCATTCTTCTGAGCTACGCACTTTTCTAAAATTATGTATTTGAACATTGGAACTTGTCTTGCAGGTTTTAATTGAAACAACTTTAATTTGACGATACAAGAAGGTTGTGGGCCTGGCTGCTTAAGAGATAATGGCTCATCACATCCGTTGTCTCTGTGTTGAATTTCTCGCATTCAATTAATGTGGACCGTCGGGAGATCCACAGCGCGCTACAACGTGTCTCGATCTTGTGGTGAGCTTCACATTTTCTTTGGAGACGATGACGTTTTTTTTGGCCTGAACATATACAACGTGAGTGCTAATGTAAAGTATATCTATTCTGTAATTTTTTTGCGCCATTGGTCTCCAAGCTGCTGTACATGAGGGTCTTGAGCCTTTTTCTGGGGTCCTGACGGGCCTAGCGGTGTGTACAGTATTGCTTTCTCTGCTGTTATTAATCAATAAAATGTATCTGTGCCATTGAAAATTAGGGAATTTTTAGAAAGCTTTTAAATATAGTGGTCATGATAAGTACTTCTGGAAGGAGTCACTTACTGAAAAAGTTTAGGAAACGCTGGCTTATATTGCACGTAATTTTTATGTTATTGTGAAATTTTAGTTTTCACTTGTGAACGGGAAAGATTCATGTTCATACATTCGAGTTATTTTCTGTAAATTAAGGGCGATAAATTGAAATAGGATATTATACCCAAGCACGTAAACTAGCCAAAATCGCAACCGATCTATTATTTGTCTTGATTTGCACCCACCGTGGATATACACATTAATCGCATTTCCCTCATTATTCGCTCCTTGGATGCGTGCACTCGGTTTCAACAGCCTGAGCACCGCTGATGCGATGCATGTGAAGCCCTCTCAGACCGCTGCGACAGATGCGGAGGATGCGCTTGAGCGCGTCAAGAATAATGAGATTGTCAGCGTGGCGGTTCGCTTCGGCACACTGCCCCAGCCCTGCCTGCGTCAAGAATAATGAGATTGTCAGCGTGGCGGTTCGCTTCGGCCCACTGCCCCAGCCCTGCCTTAGGTTTTTTGTTGCCGTGAGGCCGGACTTGAAGCGTGTGAATGACTTCGGGCCTCGCTGTGAATTGGACCGCCGAGGCAACTTTGAACACTTGCGTTATTAGATCATTGGAATGTCGAGATCAGTGCCGGCTCAGTTTTGGCCCGCTCTAAAAGACGGAATTGTGCAACAGCGACTTCTGCTGCGTCGCAGTACCGATCGATTCCTTTTGAAATTTGATACGCTGCCTCAAGTGACCTCGCACTCTGCTGACGCCCGGCGGCAGGAAGCTACCTGATCCCTTGCACCTGTAGCTCAGGTCGCTTACAGGTCCCCCTGCTTGGACCATTAGACTCTGAGACTTTTGTATAGTTTATTAGCTACGAGTATATTTTATAAGGTTACATACTTCCTCAATACTTTCGCTTTAGCTGCTGCCGTTTGTTTTCATCCCTTAATGATGAATGGGTCGAAATCAAACCTGTCGAGATTCAAATCACAAAAATCGGCTTCATGTGCATAGTTCCTTCTAAATGACTTCGAATATTTAATTTCCACTGTAGTTCATTTATTCTATGAGGAAACATGTCATGTGACCATGTAACTGGTTCATAAGCATTTTAATTCCATTTTAGTCTGTTTGATGGATAGCTCATAATGACCCATCCATCCTCCTCGTGCTGAAGAGCTCTATATTTACCTATCCTCACCCTAAGGCGCTCAGAATTAATTTCACTCTTGAATGGTTAGCTTTAATAAGATTATCATCACGCCTGGAAATGGCCTCATGAATTCATGGAACTGCATTACTGAAAATTTTCAGTTTCTTCTCTAAGAATAATTTTGTTGTAAAGAACTTGTGAATGAGTTTCACGAGTATTTCATTCGTAGTTCACGTAGTTCACCTACAGTCCTAGAGCGACACAATTACAGTAAGTATGCGTCATAAATTTTTCGGATGTTTGGGACGGGAAATCTTGCAATTGTCATATCGAGCTCAAGAATAATTCAATACATACGATTTGTGACCTGTTATTTTAAATGTATAAACTTCTTATTTTCACATTTGTTCTTTTCAATTATTCATATGTGTAGTGCTACTATCACAACTTTTTATTTTTCGCGTATAACACGATGTATTTTGTGTATGATTATTGATAGGAGTGAAAATATGCCTCCTTCAAATTAAATGATCAATCGTATTGAAGAGTATTGAAGTCTCGTATCTATGCCGGGCCTAATTCATGAAAGCTAATATAGTTAGAATAACTGCATATGTGGCTAAATTATCTCCTGGCCCCAGTGCTTTCACCAGAAACTGTAAGTTCGCCCGCTGCTGACGGTGTCAGACGCGAACGCTCGAGATTCGATTCTGCTAAGCGAAGCTCTAGCGAAAATTTCTTTAACGTTGCCGAGATTTTAAAATTAAATCAGTTGGAGTTTTGCGTTTGTGCTAAATAGATCTCTCATGTAAGAGAAATTATATTAATATAATATAATGTCATATGCAGTGTACATATATAATGTAATGACTATTTTTTCACTAAAATTTAATAAATAAATTTTGTCGAAGGGAACCACCATTTCAAAATGAATGGACACGAAAGCTGGGGAAAACATTCCACACTTTTCACTTTTGGTATATTTATTAAAATCACTAGTGCTTCCGATTGTGCACTCCTCTCATCTTCAGTAGAACCTAAAAATAGAGAGAAAACAAAATCGATATACCACTCCTATGCAATGAAAATACGACCAAAGAAAAATAACTAAAATTACATGCAATGGTAATCAAAAACAGCACTCCACGTTAGCCCTCAGCATTTTATTTGTTTTTTATTTGCGTATGAAAATGCCTGTTATTATCTAGAAGTGTTAGCAGTTACGACCATTGTGAAAGCATGAGTGAGCTTTCGGATTGGTTGCTCTGTGGTGTAAGTGATAGCGTGCCTGCCTCGGGGTTAGGAGGTCGCTGGTTTGATGCCCTAGGCGGGGTGTTTTCGCCGCCCCGATAAGGCGGCGATAAAGCGAAAAGAAAGGAAAAACGCGATAAGAATATGCACACCAGTGGGGCCAAAGACATGGATGCCCGGACGACTTCTGAAGTTCCAAAATGGTTCATTGATCCAGTAAGGAACTGGAAAGTTGAAAGGCTGCTTTATTTTATCCCCCATCGTCCCCCTTCAAGGGCGTTCATATGCTGACTGAATGATATGAAATTTTCGATGCCGAAGAAGATGAACCGCTCAAATTTTTCACATTAGTATGAAGCTTCGAGGAAACTGTATGCATTATATTCTGAAGTATTCGTTCATATTCGTCCGCTTCAGCACGAGTATGCTACGATTCGAAGAGTAAAAATCAATGCAGTATTGCGCATAAACCGTTGTAAAATTGGCTTTTGATGTTAAGACTCGACAGAAAATTGCTCATGTAACGATTTAAAGACACGTTTCTTGTTAAAAAACCAAGTGTAATTTTTCATTCGAGCCGCTAAAATAATTTTCCTCATTTCAAGCTGGGATTGAGAGGCCACGTAAGCTGTTTTCGCAGCGGAAGATTCGACGAAGTATTATGCATTTTTGGAATGGAAAACGTAATTGGACCCCACATGGCGTGACCACGGGGAGAATGTTTGGAGGCCGAAACTTCAAACACCGCAGTAATGAGCATGCAATATTTGTCTGCTAACTTTTCTTACCGGCCCCTGCCAACTCGGGGCTTCCGAGACCGGGCACCTACATTCCCAATAAATCCTTCGCTTTCGCTAAAAATGATCGAAAACAAGCACTTCCTTCACTGCGCGATGGGGACGCGTTGTTTGTCCCAAGTGTTTTTGCCTCTGTGGAAAACCTGGGAAGTGAAGTTGCTGGAAGCCTTTGTCGTATTACGTCAAAGTTCGTTTAATATTCGACAACTAGAAGAAAATGTTAAGTTCCAGAAATAAGATTAACTTTATATTGGTTGTGAAGCGAACGGGCAAATGAACAAAAAATGTTCCTCTAGTGCATCAAAAATTTAATAAATGAGAACTTGTACGAGAACGCTGAGTACAAGTTCAGATTTTTTTAATTCTTCCTGATATCTTTACGTACTTCTTTATCACTTCAATACGATGTTAATTTATTGCTTCTTACTGATTGCTGCCTATTTGTAGTATTTTGTTAGAATGGCGAGTACTTTTAATTTTCTATCGAATAAAATCTGACTTAAGTACTATTTTATAGTTTACATTATTTCAAAATATTGTCCTATTTCTTTTAGCGTTGTTCTTTATAATAATGAATTTTGTTTCTTAAAATCCATTGTATTTGAGATTGCTACTTTATTATTTCCCTCAACTCAATATTTCAATGATTAGCTTAATCTTTCATTCACATGATTCCGCCATGGAGTATTCCTCCCCGAAGATATACTCTTTTAGAGCAGAGACGTTTTACTGCATTTCGCCTAAAAACCCTGGTAAAAATGGCATCAGTTTTGAAGTGATCAACTGAAGATGCCCGTAATGAGATTGGTGAACCAAAGAATATCTCGATAACAAAACTTGTCCTCTGCCTGTTAGCTGGCGTAGTCCCGAGGCTAATCTGTTGGTTAATCACAGAAAAAATGCCACATTTTTAGAAGGTAATGAATGGTGGTTTTGCTTCTTTACGGTACGAGTCCGTTTGAGTCGTGCTCGAGCGTAGTTTCTTTCAAGATCATAATGGGATATTAGTGCGCACCTTACGATGAGCTCGGTCGTGCGTACATCCAAATTCTGACCATTGCGTATTCCGAGCAATGCAAGAGTGTCCAGACGGGCCTGCCTGCTGTCAGGGGCAGGCCACGTCCCGCTGACCGGGATGAGCAGCGCGAACGCACGAAGACTCGAGAACAGAAGACAACAGCGAGCTGAAATAACGTGTGTGTCGCGTCGAGGACTCCCGCGTTGTCTTCCTTTATAGGTTTGCTCAGCCTGAATTACTGATCGCTCCTGTTGACGCTCTGAAAGTAGCTTTTTTTTATCATTTTAGGCATAGAATTAGCCGAAGTACATACACCGAAATATTCTCCGAGTTTTCTTTTATTTTCACACTGTGAGCTCATTACCTTGAAATGCATTTACTTTTTTTATCTGCGTGCATTCACCCTCTTTATCTGCGTGCATTCATCCTCTTTATCTGTGTGCATTCACCCTCTTTATCTGCGTGCATTCACCCTCTTAATCTGCGTGCATTCACCCTCTTTATATGCGTACATTCACCCTCTTTATCTGGGGAAAGTTTCTCGTGAGTATATAAGGGATTCCTAAAACCAGAGGATTTCCTTGTTCATCTCAGCGGAAGATGATGACGTTCGAATGAGTCTCAAAAAATTAGCGATTACAATTAGTGTTTTTTTATGAATTGTTGTTTGCGGGAACCATTTTAAGAAACTATCGACTACGTATATTACGCCCTCGATCATTATATGCTCGATCGTAGATTAGAGTTTGCTTAATATTATTGTTACTCTCTTATAAAAAATGTATATCGAGCATGAATTCACCCTTGACCCTTGAACATATGAATAGTCCTACAAATTTGTTCGAAACTTGAATGTGTAATTCACACCTAACATGAGCCTCTGAATGGTCCGATCATGAATTATGATGAGGTGTGTGTCGAGTTCACGCGGGGCCAAACGCACGACGTTCCCTTGCATAATGCTTCCAGGGGGTCCCAGCAATGCCCCGGCTGAACAAATGTAAATAGTATTCTATATAAAAATACTAAGAAAAGTTCGAGCCGAGAATGAGGTGAGAATGAGAGCTATCTCGCAAAGAGTAGAGCTACCTGGTGTGCCCCGCTACCCTGCTAGCTGTTGTAGGTCCAACTTCCTTCTATTGTTGGTAGTTATTATATATAGTTCCTACCCCTACTGCAGAAAATTTTTGGAGAGATGTTTTAAATATTGTCATCATTTACTATTAAGTTTCTAATTTAATGTTTGATTTTTACCTGTATTTATAATACTGCCCAAAAACGGTATCTATGAAATGAATAAATCCCTAACTTGTCCCCTGTGAAGTGACCTAGAGGTTTGTCATTTTACCCTAGGAAAATGACTTCATCGCAGGAAACGTTAAGATTATTAATTGTACAAAACATCAGTTATTCTGAAACCGTGGCACCCTGAAAGCTGCAGGCATGCGTAGTAAAACTAACCAAGCGGATACGCAAAACTAATCCTTCACTACTAAATTATTTGTTGGCTTTAAGGCCGCATTGATCATTTTGCAAAAGAACTGGAAGCATCCTTATGAAAGTGGATTTTTAAATCCATGTGGACGGTAAAGGATTAAGGTGGCCCCAATACAAAACATTTTGGCTATTATTACAGGGAACCATCATCCGGAAGTTACATTGGTGTGATATATACTTTTATAGCACACTGCCTGCCTCAGTAGCCCCACGTATGTACATCACTTTTCTTTTCCGCCTGATTGTTTTCTCGTTGAACGCTGAAAGGTTTCAATCCTCAATGGAGATTATTAACCTAATGAAAAGTAACTTGAAACCTGGGACTTTGGAACTGTTCTGATAGGGGTGAACAGTTTTAAAGTTCTTCGAACAGCGGATTTCTTTGATTAAACGTGACCTGAAAATAAAGGTGTGGCCTAAAACATTTAACATCTTTGAAATTTGATTGATATGATTACTTTTTGCATCTACATAAAATTACAAAGTATCAAAGTGAGTTCAATTGTTATTTCATCTACTCACCCTTATTTTGAAACGTTGTTGTAAGTATTCTAGCTTGAAAAACGACTTCATTTTCAGGCACCTTGCCAAAAACGCCGCGATTTAAATTTGCAGTATTTGTTCTCAGGGCCTTTAGCTCGTTCCGGAAAATTCAAAGTACTTTTTCCCGCATTTTAGAGCGCGATCTGAGCTTTACATTGCCGCGAAAGCGCAACGAGAGTAAAAAGCTATTCCTTGTTTCCTGTAACTTCGAATTCGTTTGGCCTTGGGAGTCGGCGGTCAAACGGCGGCCTTTCAGACACGACTGCAATTTGGCGAACACAACGAGCTCGGAAGACGAAAGAATCAAGCGAGGTGAGCTTAGCTGAAAAAAATGCGATTACTAGAGATTCGTGCATTTACACGCCATGTGAAATTTTTGGTGAGGATGCCCTGGCTAGGCCTTGCAATTTGTTTTGTAAATGAAAGAGAGCAAAAATGGAAAGATTGGGAGATTCAAAAGTTTTTAGCGCAGTCACAAGTAATGTAACGAAACAAAATAAACTGCATGCATTGAATCGTCTTTAATTTTTTAAATCTCAAGTGTAAACTTCTAGTTCGTCCACAGTGACTAAAAAACAAGCAATAAAATTTCAGATTTGGGACATTTTTTTCGTTCCACCTGAGCTCACGTATACAACTTTGATAAAGATAACGCATCGGTCTTTGGTACAGATCACGTTTAGATACTTTAGCAATGAAACCTAGAGCATCGAGTGATAAAAGAATTTTATTGAGTGCATATTGAATGTAACTGAAGAGACATTTTAAGAGGGTTCATTTCGAGTTCGATGTTTTGTGAAGAACGGTGCTCTTCCACTGCAGGCTTTTTCAAGTGTTGTGTGGCTTTATGCGGTAGGCGTCTGATTCGCTTTGCCAATACTTGTGTTTGAGGCGTGGCCAGAACTTGGAAAAAAAACGCTTGTTTGCGGCACAAAAATTTGGTGAATAAGAGAATATTTTGAAAAGAAGCCTCCGGATATCTTGCAGCCGATGTTATGCCATGGGTGGACTGGCGGCTCTAAGCCTGGGTTCTAATTATAGTCCTCAACGAATCAAAACTTCGTACAAATCATTCAGAATTAGCTAAATCATCAGGCACGTTGCTTTTAATACCATATGGCTCCCTAACACATGAGCTGTAGTTCGGATGTGATTAAACCTTGTCAATTGTTTGTTTGCACCTAGCTGAGATGATTGGGAAGTGTTCATCTGTCGCTTGGCTGGTGTTCCGAGAGAGTCCCGATACTCCTCCAGCTCAAAAACTGTTGGTTGCATTGCGGCGTAGGGAATATTTTGATATTGAACCGAGGTTACTGTAGTACTCTAAAGGTTCAAAATTGCACAAAAAATACATTGAAGAAACTTTCAACAATGAAAAAAATCAATCCACGAATCCTTGGAGACCGCCGATTCAAATGACTTATCGGCTCGATTTCAGGTCACGACCCTGAGGTTGACAACCCCCATTCTAGACCACCTGCTTTCTTTCTGGTCGTATTCGTACCCTAAGAACGCAGATCCTAAGTCGAAAAAGCTATTTTCTCTCATCCAACGCCTGCTGTAGCAGTCAGAACCTGAATTTTCAACGAGGGCTTTCATGTCTGAATTTTTTTTACAACATTTGTTTCCAATATTTTTCTATTTTCTCATTTTTTTTGGCCAAGTTTGAGATGCATCGTTACATCCTTGTCGCGAGCAGACTTTTAGGGTCGAGTTTTCAAAATTATGACCTCACATTAACCGAATTTCTAGCGTGCGCCAAAAACTTGTGCTCGCCCCGCATGCAAATTTCAATTATTTTCTTTGGTGCACAATTTTGGCAAGAATGAACATTGGAATTCGACGAAAATTTCAAGAACAACCGATACGGAATCCATGTAAAACATTCCGTACGCTCGCAATCCTTCAGCCTGAAATTCCAATGCATGGACACGTAAGAACACTAATTTTGTGCACAAGATTTCATCTAATCAATCGAGTTCACTCGCTCGTCCTAACGAGTCGTCTCGTCCGAACAAGTCGGCAACTTGGAACGAACTTGGGCAAGACGAGAGCTTTCGGAGCTGATTCTGAGCGCCAAGAAGGCACCCACACCCACAGAACCAGTCGCGGTTGGCCAGCAAAAAGTTTGCAAAACATCTGTTCTCGAGTAGCGTATCTCTCTGAAATCGTTTGGCGTCAAAAGGCACGATTACCTCCCTGGAATGGTAACGTGGATGGAAACACTCCCAGTCATCGCTCGAACGGCTGCTCCTGCTATCTGTCGTGAGACAATAATCATTAGGATGGTCGATTTTAAAGCGTTTTCCAGCTGCTCCAGCTGCTTTAAAGCGTTTTCCCATCCTAGGAGCGGAAATTTTTTATTGGCTTGAAAATAGAATGCAGCCGAGTCTTGATGTTATTTTAATTGTTAATGTCTACAGCATCGTAGAAATACGTTTTACTTGTACTATGTAACAGTTTTCTTTTGTATAGCTTTTAAGTTCCCAAGTTTTATCGTAATGAGAGACAAAATGAAAATATATTGAGCATTTTTCAGGTTCCAAAACGACAAAATAACCTAAAACCATCGTGTCAGCAATGGTCATACTGAAGCCTGAACGTGTTGTTCATGTCTGAATGCAATGAACTGGAAAATTTCATCATATTTTCCGTGACTAAGACTACCTGATTCGAGGCTCGTATGGGCAAATTTTAGTGGAACTGCATCGGTAATAGAATAGAATATAGCAACGCAACGAACCAATAGTGGCTCGTTCATGGGTATGTGTGCTCCAACCTCAGTTATTAAAGGCTGCAGTAACGTCGTAAATATGTTAAAATGAACCGAGTATACAAATCCACAATACGAGTACTTTGCACTCGGTAAATCCAGTCTGGAAGTGCCACGTGACTCAGTGGAGTCCTCCGGTGGAGATGGTGCCTATAGATCTCAGTGGAAGTGGGTGCCCGGTATGAACTACGGTCTCCTTCGTTGCCGGATACTCAGGTATTCTCCCACGCTTTTTGCTGTCGACGAACGTTGGCCTGCTTGTGCATCCAATAAACAAGATTTCTTATTCAGAACACCTGCATGCGTTCGCTGGGGCTCACTCCTCTGGCGTCTCTTTCTCCCAGCTGCCTGCTGGAAAAGTTCTGAGTGTGCGACCTTTTTCTTGTATTCACTTTGAGCCGCAATAATAATTGCCTCGATCTTTGACTCATGTTCGACGGTTTTACTTCAAGTTATTAGTGTATATGAGCTTTACTAAAATAAAATTTTGAAGGGATTTCGATAGTTTGTAATCCCCCAGTCGGTTCCTAACCATCCAGAATGTATTTTCATGCATTTCTAAATAATTTGTTTGTTGAATCTTTAATTTCATGTTATTAGATGAGGACACTATAAACCTGGTTTTATACTCGCTATGATATATTTATTTAATTTATTTTATTTTTTATTTTTTATCAAACATATGAGCTAAAACGGAATCTTGTTTTGATATTGTCGCGATAATATAGCCCAAAGGTGCCCTAAATTATTCCCATACTTGAAGAAAACTGTCCGATATCTGGTCAGGGCATCCATGTTGGGGTGCTGAGCAAAATCGTATTACAATTATCGATAAGCTCGCATAATTACTGAAATTCTATAATCCGATACTTACCCGTTGAATTTTATAACGATCCTGTTCGTCATTCATTCAGATACTCGCATAAATTTAAGGTCTCGTAGCTGTACATTATACGTCCGACTTTCTGAATCTGAAATTGGATAGTGAAAATATTGAATTTCACTAATGTATCCCAAAACTCGCCTTGGACCTGCAGCGAAGAATGTTAATGTACTTGACATAGCTAGTTTTTTATGCTACTTTGGCTGAACATTAACTGTGCTCTATCGATTGCCTTGCCGAAGATTGGGTGCTTATCTCAATCAGCTGTTGCTTTACCCTAGTCGGCAAGTTGCAGAGTTACGAGGTTACGTTAGGTCTTGGCACATTTTTGCTACATATGTGAACTTTGATGCTCTGTTTCCTATTAGTACTACTGATGATTTATATTATCTTACTGGAATAAAATTGAGTAACACGCTGCAGAACGCAACTCATTGAATATTTATCGCACTTTCTCTCCTGCTTGGTCATGCTAATTCTATCAGAAGCGTGCAAAGTGTTTATGAATAGGGTTGTATTTTTAAATTTCTTCTACAAGAAACTACATCGCTTGCAAATCCAATAATTGTTTCCCACTCCGTTCCTCGAAGTCAAGTTACCGTACACATAATCAAGATGCTCGTGGAAGATATTAATCTTACCGGAACCCAGAGAATAGCAAAAGCGTCACTCCGGTGATTGCTGGGCCATTGCTCAGTCTATTCGGGTGGCTCGCGCTTTCTGTGATGTCCTATTACTGTGGAAAAGACCCGTCTGTCACATGCTGTCCACAAATATGTCCATGCTATAAATTAATTGTTCGGTGCATTTATTCGGCTCTATCTTTGCCTTTTCGCACATACAAAGGCATCTTATATCCTCAAATTTACTTATTAAACGAAGAAAGAATAAGAGCGGTGGCGCAAGAGCTACCTAGAAATGTTTTTTGGTCATGAAACCGTTAGCTGTAGAACAGTACAATCCTCTAGCCCGCCGAACAATTATTCTTTTGAAACTGGATACTCGTGGTGTGCTGAATGATAAACGCAGCTCTTCGACCGCATTAGCATGCGATGCGTTAACGCAGCCTGCAACGCGTCGCTATGGGTCTTCAGTTAAGAGAGCATGCATTCAGTTGGAAGTATGATTTTATAAACGAACTTCGCAGTTCAGAAGTAGATGTAGGAAGATCTAAAACTTGATTGATTAATCAATTTAACAAAAAAGTTTTAATAATTCATTGGTGGTCGAAACGCGGTTGGTTAATGAAGATTTTTTTCTTGCTGCAATGCGTAGCTGGTGAACTTTTATTGGAGAGTCAAAATGGATTTCATTTGGGTATCATTCTGTCTTGATAGTGAGGAGTGAGTCGTATTCTCAACAAGCTCTAATACGATTGAGAAAACTTGTTTTTGGGGTCATGTATTTATCCGGTTAACCCTACAGAGCATGGGTCAGACGGGGTATCATTTGCGTTTAACATATTACCATCGAATCATCGAACGGTAACTGCAGCACACCATTCACTTTCTCAATTGTTTTCGATAGCGAGATAAGTTCATGAGCTGCAGAGCCACCAAGCCTAGGAGGGATAGAGTGCTTAATTTCACCTATCTGGCGACTGGGCTGCTAGTGCAGCCATTGATGTATATCATTTGAGGCACATTTAGGGCCCTCGAGTGTCTGAGAGCGGCCCTTTAGACCGCCAACGTCACTTGAGACCCTCATAAACTCGGACCGTATTAATGTTTACGGAACTGTCCTGCTTGTGAAATTATGGGCCTTTGTGTTCCAATTGAGTCAAGCTACAAAGGCTGGAACTTAGCTTGCACGTGAATGTGGATATATTAATATGCTATCTCTCCGTACACCAAACATGACTGGTCCGTCCGACCTGACCGACTTACAAGTCTTTCAACATGATTTCTTTCGTATAAAACCCTTCTTCATGTTTATTGATCTTTCTACATATTTTCAGTGTTTATATTGTATCGGTCGTTGAATTACTTTCATAAATTAAGCTCTAACTCACATATATGTAAATCTTACTAATATATTTATTTAATTTAAAAAAAATGCTAGTTTTCTATTTATAATTAATTCTGTAATTAATTTTCTTTATCACGTAATATGAGTTCTGTAGAATTCGGAGATTTATGAATCGTGTTTTATCATTTTATTTATGACTTTTCTTATGTTTTGAAGCTTAAATTAAGCGAGTTCTATGGCAACTAGAATTCTTATTTTCAACTGAACAAATTTAATTGCATAAACATACTATCATGAAACATTACGCATCTTTAAATATTCTCTCGTTAATGCGCTCTCGTTTCTGTCTACATCGCCCTCTTAAAGTGAATGGAAACACGTAATTTCCTTAAAATATATTCCTGGAAATTTAAATCAGGCCCAATAAATCCCACACAGCACCCAAAAATTCCTATCAAACTTTCGGTCTCGTTTCAGGTAATGTAGAGTTGGTTTCACAATTTTTTTGCCCTATAGATGAGTTCTGTTATCTAGCGTGAATAATGTACACCTCACGGGCAGATACCTCATTAAAGACAGTAAACCTTTCTTGTATTTGTGTCGTTTACAAGGAGTTATGAGCTCTTGAAACGAGAGAAAAGCCAATCTCTTTCAAACCGATATTATTTCGAAGTCAGAGTAATACTCTGAGGCAATTTCTACTTCTCGTGTCGAATGCTAAGTGCCTGACCAGTCACAGTCACAGAGAGCACTCGAAGTAATTCATGAATTCATTTTCATTTATCTATGATTCATCTTTAGACTAGTAATCTTCATTAGTTGGAATGATGAGGCATGAGTTGCGAATTAAGAACGCGAACTTGCCTGAATGGGGTTTTATTGCCGGGCAACACATGATCAATCGTACGAATGTTGCACCCTAGCTTGCGATCAGTTCAAGTTCCTTGATTGTCCAATTCTTTGGATGATAACTTGCCGACTGGCTCATTCATTTCTTTACCTTCTTCGATAAACTCTGGCTTATTTTATCTACTTGACATTTACCGTTGACAAATTCGTATAGTTTATTTTATTTAAAAAATTAGTTGACTAGCGCTGTAGAGTTGGTAGAAGAGAATTTTCAGAATGGTTGTTGTTTTATCGCATAACAAGTATCGTGATAGTTCTCGCTCTATTCATACTGACGACTGCATTGTTCCGATGTATCAGGGCAGGTATTGAATGCGTGTCTGTTCTGCTTTCGGATTATCGCAATAAATCTTTGAGAGTGATGAATTTTTCTCTGCGGTTACACTTCTATATTCATGGCCGTAATTCATGAGTGACACTCGCAACGCTGTCTTGGAGCTTCAAAGCCGTTCGTGGCAATTATTCGAACCGAGAAGCCGAGAGCAAAAACCGTTCCAGTGTATTGACGTCATTTGTCAAAACATGTCGAACTGATGAGCTCGCTCAGTTGACCACCGCAGCCATTCGATGCTGATTTTTTTACAGCGCCTGTCCTATGTAAAAGTTTCTCCCTGTATTATTTTGAGCGTCAAGGAGCTTTGACGTTTCTATGCCGGACTGAAGCAGTTTTGAGTTTGCCTTCATATTTGGAATCCAGCTTCCGCCAGTTGAAAAAAAATCTTTTCATTCGCGTTAGTTGCTCAAGCGTTGGCGTCTACAGACAGCAGAGTTGCCTGTAGTTGCTGAGAAGTCATCATAAGAGATAAATTGCACCTAGTCCAGAGGCAGGTTCCACCTGGAGAAATTAATGGACCTGCGATATCTGGCTCACATTTGGACCGCGCGTCCTCAGCAACTCTTCATTTGGCGCCGCTTGATGACGCATTAAACGCTTCTGAGAACCCAAACTTTAAGCAAAGACAGCACGGCCTTTTTCGCGGTTGGAATTGCTTACATGCTGGAACTGGCTGGCATCCTGTTTTTCCTTGCAAGTGCGCTACTCCGTCGAGATAAATCTCATCTTGGAATTGAAGTGTAGCGATGTCACTTCGTGACTTTTTGTTCCTCGGAACTAATCGCTTTGATCTTTTCCGTAGAATGAACTGCTACTCTTCCATTTATTAACAACAGCAAAATGATAGGGTTTTTTCTGTCAGACTAGGAAGGTAGTCGTTTTACATATGTGAGTTGAACGTAATTGCCGAATGAAAGGTTTTTCAGTTTCTTTTTACCCAAGGGCATACCGGTATGCAGAAATGTAAGATATGTTCTCTAATTCTTCTACGTTTTTCTCATGAATAACACGCTAGGCCGACACGGAATAATTGAGACCTACACTCACGCAATCCCACCACTCATAGGGCGTACTAGCATTACGGTCCATCCGGTCACCAGAAAAAGTCTTGCTAAAATATGTGCTCGTTGCTTGCAGGCACGCATATTACGTACGGCTGTAAATACTCGCCCATGTATTGGATTATTTTTCAAAGAAACGCGTTGACAAACATGCCAAGCTTTGGTGCGCACTTTCAGCCTCAGAGAAATTTATTTCAACCTGGTAAACTTTAAATTTGCCTTCGTCGTTTGAGAGGCTGCTGCCTAATCACCGCAAATGACCTTCATCACTTAAACTAATGATGCTTATAAGCCGCTCCTTATTTGTTCCAGAAATCGTTCCAAATGAGCCTTTCCGTTCTTTCCAGTTCGTCTATCTTATCAATTTTTTGAGCTTGAGACGCATCTACGCCAGTCGTACTGTTGTTCCGTCATTTATATCCCAACACACCACGAATGTGACCAAATGTTGCATCTATGCGAATAGTGCTTTTGAAATGTTGTTCATTCAACCATTGAACGGAAGTGTGTATTATCGTTGTAACTTTTTATTGTGTTATAAGAAAGTCCAGTGCTCGACAGCGTGAAGGGAGTAAGAAATGTTTTTTCTAATTTATTATGTACATTGATGGTTCCTAATGATAAGTATTTTTTAGCGGTAACTTCATTTGAGGAAAATTTGTCTAAGATGTATCGGTTCATTTGCTAAAGAACTGATTCATTGTAAATGTTAAACCTTTTTCGTGTAAACTAAGTTTATAATTTTATAGTCGACATTTTTCATGAAACAATATCTTGTTCTTATGTTTTCGTTTTATTTTTTCCTAACGGTCCGTTGAGGAATATAGTCAACAGGCCAGTTGTGGCTCGAATTTATTCACTCACTGATTTTTGACTGCCGAATCCCAGAAATTCCATAACTACACAAAAATTAAGGCTTCGTAATAAAAGTCATTTTTAGACCTAACCTTAAGCCTAGAGCCTAGCCCTAGCCTAACCTCACCTAGCCTAGCCCTAAACTAAACTTAACTCAACTAAACTTAACCTAACCCTACCCAATAATTTTTTATATGAGATAAATGGGTGCATTAGTGTCTTTGATTACATAAAACGGATTTCTCTTAGATCCATGCAAAATTATTTCTGGTGATTCAAATTACTTGTGTCCAAAGAATTTGTTTGCGTTGTGTATGTGAACTACAGAATGAAAACAAACAAGTAATACTTCGACAAGTTGATCTTCTGTTCCCTGCATAGGTACTATTTTCGGAGAAATTTTATGATTTATCTTTTTGTTTGAATTCCAACAACAGTTTCAGTATGTCCCTGCATGCGAAATCAGCTCCTGCTCTTGATGTTGCTTACATTCACGTATTGAATGTTTTTGCTACCTTTGAGAGCTGAAGTCACGCTCGACATTCAAATAGCTTGTGTTGCATGATTGAATCTACTTGTGGGACGCAGCATCAAGAGAGTCCCGTTCACAAATTCCTTCTCTTGAGACCCGATGCGTGCGTCATACGATGCCATGAGAGTAAGCCATACTCAGTCGTGTTCTATTCCATTAAAACTCTGTGTTTCTTCAAAGTAAGACTAAAGTACCTAACCATTCATACCTCAGTATTATCATCAGGAAACAATCCATAAAGACCCCTATGTCTTCTTAAATATTTAAAATTATTTTCAAGAATCATTTTAAATCAGCATTGAACTAAATATCGTTAACAATCAACGTTTTCATTTATTTTAAATGATTGTTCAAGAATCATTCCAAACAAAAAGTGAACTGAAAATCGTTAACAATCAACATTTCTGCACGAATTAGTTTTTCGAGCGTTGAGCTCTATATTTCCTGTGCGTCTATCTTTGGTATATGGGCACTGGCGCCACGGGGGCACTTTTAGGTCGTAACAGGAATAGGCAAGGTTTCGGGACTTCTGTCTTTCGTGCCCAATTAACTTCTTTCAATTTTCTCATTTTCTTCGCTATATCTCCTTACTCTTTGATCTTAATTTGCTGTTCTTACGCACAGACGATCGTGTGTCAGTACACACCTTATGCATAAATTTCCCGTTTTCTATGCTCTTTATAGAATGGTCCCTTCTAACTAACTAATAACCTACTGTTAATTCTAATCTCGTGTTGTAATGTAAGTTTCTACCATGTGTGCGCAGCCCGAGACGCGCTAGTTCAATTCTAAGTTGAGAGCATTACCCTGCCCCGACATGGGGCGACCGTAACAGAGCTCAGTCTCGATTCGCCGCTCGTGTTTGCTAGGTGATCCATCTTGACTGCGGTGGTCAGCGGTTGCGTCTCCTTGCCCGATGTCTTTCAAGCTATGCAAATACGCTCGGACGGCGGACGCGCGTTTATGTTTGTTCACACCTTCCTGCCTGCATTGTTGACAAATGCGCTCAAATGTGTGCTCAAGTCGCCATATCGAGATGGAGGAGCATGACTTGAGACGTCGACACCGCTTCAAATACGGAGTGGAAGGCGTCTCAACAGCCACTCGAGCTGGAGCGTCAGTAGCAACTGTGAACTGAATGCCCCTCCGCTATCGTAGAGCTCCTCGTCGGATTGCACTGTCGCTTTGTTCTTCTGTCTGAGTTTTTGGTCTGTGTAAATATCATGTAACTTGACGTGAATGAATTCTGCTGCATCTTCTACGGGATGTTTGCAAAGCACGTTTGTTTTTTTGCTAAAGTATTCAAGTTTGAGTAACAGTTCTAGAGATTTTACATCATGATCCTCAATTTTTGTGCTAAAAATACGTGTTTTCGTCTTTGCTTAAAATCTAACAATCCTAGTGAAAATATTGTTACGAAGAATAGAGGTTGACGCAGGAATTTGCTGACGAACGCTTCTGTTTGCTGCCTTCGGCTTCTTCAATACACCCAGCGAGAATTAATCCTCTGAGCGCCTGCTTGAGTTTGAACAAATCTAAAAATTGAATTGCGGGCGTTAGAAAAAGTTTAACTAAATTTGGTGATTTGCATCTCGCTGAATACTAGTGCAGAATACCGAAACATGTATGTTTAGTTACAGCAGGATTTTTATTACTTTTAAACGAGTGCATGTTCGATTTTTCGCCCCTCTGTTTTAGCCATTCTGGTAGTACTAACTCTATTTCGACTTCCATTACTTTTGATAATTGTTGAAAGTTATTAAAAACAGAGGTTTTTACTTATAAGGTAAAATTTGTGAATGCTTACTCACGTACAATTCCTTCTGTTGATTAACTCGCTATATGAAAAGATTCTGTGCGTTACTTTTCAATTCTGGGCCCTTTTCAAATATGATCGCTGTGTGGTTTAAGTGAAATTGTAAATAGCAAATGAAAGTGAAAATTAGAGTTTGTAGGGGGGTGTGTTTAAACGATGTACAAGGGCTACTTGAGGACACGTCATTTTCAGTTCCTTACATATTCGAATCATTTATAACATTTATTATACCAGATAACCCATTTGAATCAAGATGTTAATACAAGAAATGAAAAAAACATGCAGTTTTAGTTGCCTAAATTGCATCTATGAAGCTTTTAGAACTTGTAGGTAGTAAAGGTCATGCCATGCCACCTTTGATTTTTTCCCAAGATCTTAGAGTTAATATGCTGGTGAATGTACTGATGTTCGAAAAACTGGTGTTTAAGCCCTGGATCGATGAAGTATTCAATGGAAGACCATAAGTCTCTCAGCAAGACTTAGCGCCTTTTCACAAAGCCATTGTAACCCAAGATTGGTTATCAGAAAATTTTTACGATCATATGGTCCCCAATTTGGTACCCCCAGACTCGTCAGATTTAAATCCTGTGGACTATTACTAGTGGGATGTTGTTAAAAGGGCGATTAATCGACATCTTCATAGTACCGTAGCTTCACTGAACGTGCGTCCGTCGTCTGATTTCTGAAATGAATAAGGACCTCTTAATGACCCCCGTGTATTTTAAGTCATTGAAACGGTGTATGCAAATTGATAGTCTACAATTGATAGATTTGGTTTGCTACAAGTAACAAAATAATTTTTGGGAAATGCAATACACGCAAAAAATTCATAAATGGTCACTGCTTTTTCCATTTCTTAAGTCTGGACTTTTTTGAAAAAATAAGGTTGGTTAGATCTTTTACCCAATTTTTACTTGAGTTTATTTGCGCGATTTTACATTGGCTGAAAGCGAGGACGAAGGTGAAATTGTTTCACTCGTTAGTTTTCTTTGTTTTGCTTTTCGCTATGAACATTTGATGTCAACTGACATAATTTTTTTTTCTGTCTTTCAGGTGAGTCTTCAGGGCGATGTAAAGGAACCTGGTAACTATATTTTTATCACATAGTTTCTACGATTGTAGCCAATTTCATCGTCCAATGAACTCAATTTTTTAGCCTCTCAACATATATTACAAGTATGTTTTCGTTGTGTTGCTCTCGTACTTTAGATGTTGAAAGTATACTCACTATTACTTTCACGTCCTAGCGTTGTTGGTTTGAGTAGAGATATGGGGGAAGCCGTCAACGGTGTGTGTCATGCCTTTAATTAACGGTATGTGTCGTGGTGTGAACGTGTACATGTCCCATGCCCTTCAATGGAGACAAGGGCCGCACTTGTCGCTTCAGAGGTAAGTGCTCTACGGTGGGTGAGGCGCTTCTTCATACCATGGCCTTGTTTGATAGAAAGCCTTGTCAAGCGCTAATTTGACCAGTTTGGTTGGCTAGAGTCAGTTGTTTTGGTCATCTGCCCTTGAACTTTATGGTGAATACAAAATTCATGACGATGACGTGATGTATGCGTATACACTTGGGATTGGCCGATTGGTCGACTCTTTTGGAGGGCTTGGCTGTTTGGCGATTCCTATGCCGGTTCCACCTTTACTTGAAACTTACAATAGTATTGAGAAAAAATTAATATTTATTTAAGACATACATGTACGAAATTTGAAGCTTATTATCGCATGTTTGTAAGTCCTTATGTTTTTCGTGATATTTATTACCATTAAGGAAAACTGCTTGTGTGTTCATCACCGTGCTACGATATGTTAGTCAAACGTTCAAACACATGAGTGCATATGAACGCGTGTGATTCGTAAATGAACAAAAGTTATTGACGAAATAATTTTTTCACAAATTTTGACGTTTTTTTAGCATTAAGGTATTTTCGAATATACTGGCCCTGAATACCTTTCATTTCTTCCAATATGACGTTCATTTGTAAACAACATAAATCAAGGGTTGTGGCTCATGTCAAAAGTCGAAAATTCTAAGTAAAATAGAATAAGCATCGGTAAAAACGAATGGTATCGACAGAAATTTTAGAATAGTCTCGCCACCAATATGCTCCTCCTTACATTCCGAGACCAAGCATGAAAAGAAGTAGAAATTTCCACGTACAAATAAATGGAGCTCACAAATTTAGGGAAAACGTGTGCCCGCTATGGCAACATACTACGTTTGTTTTGCTGATTCTGGGGGGATGGGATAAGTTCTACGACACAAGGGAAAGATAGCGCTGTTAAGAAGATAGACATAATAGTCTATACCTCTCAATGCTATTCGTCGGCAGGTTTAGAACAGTTCCTGAGTACTGGACCTTGTCCACAAATTATCCGAAAAAATTATGTCTTGGGTGTAGGTATGAACTCGTGCACCTGTACTACTCTGCGAACTTCTCCGCATCGCAATCATAGGCGGCCTCGTAGCGTGCCGAACTGTCGGTCTGAGGAAGAATTACCGACATTTTAATGAGAAATTTGAGTCAAACAGACTTTTTTCCATTGGTTTCTGCGTCACGATGTGATTTTCTGAAAGTCGTTTTCCTAGGGGTCTTTTTTCAGCTTTAATGTTTGCAACTGATTCTCTAAAGGTTTTTAGTCTCCCATGACAAATTTTCTGGACGGCTGACTCTCGTTTTGGATAGAAACCGAATCTTACGGGTACTCTGTTATTTCGAAAACGTGTATTTCATTCATGGTTTCTGAGGCAAAGACGTTCCTTATCAATTTTGTCTAATTTTTTTTACTTCTTTTAAGATCAATTTAATGGGTAGTCGATATTTATTCAAGGACCCCTTTTGCGAGGACTCTATAAATTTGAAATATGCCGTAAATCATTTGCACATATATTTTGCACTATGAAAGCGCCTTATCAACAACCAATAAAATACTGAACATTGTTTTTTTGAGTCAAAACTTGTTGAGGATATGTGACGGACAAACGTGACTGACGGGCACGGGCCATTGGTGTGTTCCCTAACTTGCTTGCATTATTATACATCATGTGAGTGCTTGAGCCTTACATGTAACCACCCCTAGAACTATCTTATTTTACTTCACCCTCTAGGCGTCACCACTACGGTCTTTTCATTGTCATTTGAGTAAATTGCTACTTACGTCACATCAGTTGTGGAAAATCACTCACCGTAAGCTTTATTATTTTATTAAATAAGGACCAGCTCAACAGACAGTGAGTTTATCAAATTAGTCAAGGACGCGCAACAGTCCAAAGTAGCCAAAACTAGCTACGGTCCTTGTAAACTAGGGCTTGTGCGGGAAATAGGTAAGAAAGGAATGTAAGTTGAGGAACGAGTTTTGTGTGAATCAGCCGGTGCGGCATCCCCAGCTTGAAAGGAAGTCTGTCGGAAGCGCTGACAAATATTGGGACAAGTGACACATTTCACGCTGGGCGAGGACACCTGGCTGCTGGCGAGGGTATCAGGAGAACCAGTGGAGGCGAAATTCGCTGTTGCGGGTAAATTCGCTTAATAATCCGAAGAAAAATAAATGGTAACGACATCATTGCAAGAAAGGTCTAACCAAATTCGAAACTGAACCAAAATGAACCATGAATCATATATCACTTTCGCTGAGGTTAAAGTTTGAGCCTGAAATTAAGACTGGATTGTTATATTGCACTTATATGACAACTGAAACCGGAGCAAACTATGAACTTTGTACCTCGGTGAATTGAACTCTGGCCATGGCCAAGTATTAGTTCGATAGACGTGAGATTATTAGTTCAAGTCGAGATATTTTTACATTTTACTCGAGTCGCTGATACGAACTGTCTTCTCTGACACAGTCTCTCTGATTAGGAATATGTACCCTTGAATCTGCAGCCGTGACTTTTCTTCCAATCCGTTCAGTGCGTAATTCAAGTATTGGAACTTTGTATATGATCATGAGGACAGATTCTCATGCATCGGCGTAACGATTTCAAGATTTCCGAGCTTCAAGTTTACTACTCAGCCATTCGCTCGGAACGGCTTAATTGTCCAGTCAAAAAATTATTTTGTTTCCTTTATTCCTACATCTCAAATGCACGTAGGACTAGATCTTCTTGCGATGACGAAGATTCTATTTTATTATCGCAGAACGTAGGTAGTATGAACCATTATTACTGTGTCTCATCTGCACTTTAGTCTTCTTATAATGACGAAGGTGCTTCCTTTATACTTGGTAACGTTCTTAAAACGAGTCATTATTCCTACATCGCATCTGCACGGACGTCTGCTTTGGTGGCGTTGGTTCTCTGTATACCCCGAAACATTGGTTGAACGAACCATTATTTCTACAGCTCATCTACGTTTAAGACTTTCAATAATAGCGTAGTTACTATTTTCTTACCCCGGGGACATGGGTTGAACAAACCATTATTTCTACATCTGATCTAAGTTTTCCTTTTCATATTGGCAACGATTAGTATTTTTACTCCGGATCGTTTGTTGAACGAATACTGTGGGGCTTACCCGTTTTATACCTCTGGTCGCTTGTAGAACTATTCTTATACCTGCGTCGTTCGTAGATCTATTCTTATGCCCACGTCGTTCGTAGAACTATTCTTATACCCACGTCGTTCTTAGAACTATTCTTATACCACGCGTAGTTGGTAAAACTATTCTTAGGCGCTGGTACGTTGATGGCACAAATTCAAGCCAGGCATCAAATGCACGGACGTATTCAAGAATAATTTTATTTTCGGAACTCGAATAGAGCGCAGGTCCAGAGTTTGTTCGCCTTGTTCGGAGAGTTCTTGCCCAACTCGCTGAAAAACGCAGGCGAAGCCGCGGCTGAGTTGCGAAAATATGAACTATGAGAGAAGAATGACTCGTTAGATGGCTCATCTGATACTTGTGAAAATAACAAGGAAATTGGAGCGAAAAGTTTACGAAACGTTTAGTTCGTGCGCTTCAAGTCTCGGCCCATTTTCAACTTGCTATGCAAAATGAGAAGAGGCTAGTGACTTGGGTGGAGTTCAGGGCGCAAATATTCACGAGTTTTCCGATCGTTCATTGCTGGTAGCCAGTATTTGTTTATAATAATGCCCCATTAAGCGTTATTTATCTCACCGACAGTATAGCATTAGTCCTAATTTTAATTAGGTACAAACCATGATGTAACGTATTATTAATATCGCTCCCTCCCTCGAGAGGGTATAGGATATGGTTAGGTTACTTAGGTTTGTCCATCTTATGCTGTGAGGACTGGCTACCCCAGGGGGAGACTGTTCACCCTGGAATGGTAATCCTAAATCAGCTAAACCTTCCAGACTTTCGTCTTTCTCATCCACTTCGCTTCTTCTCTTTTTCATGCCTTCTTCGCTGATTATTTTTTGTCTCTTCTACCTCTTTCTTCTTAACTCGCTGTTTCTAACCCAGGGAATCCTGTGTGAAAACAAATCTTTGCATAGATTCAATATTTTTTAAAGTCCATACTAAATGGTTTCTTCTTTTCGCTCTCTTTGTATCACATTTCGTGTCGACAGAGAGGTTTTAAACTATCTAATGATACAATTTTATATTGATCACGCTTTCTAGTCAGTACATGAGGTAACATTCGAATTGACTAAATGGGTACAACGCACGTAGGTGTGTCGAGGAAAAGTCGATAAGAAAAATAAAACATATTTAGAATTCAGTATCTGAAATGTCGAAAGTTACTCACTATAATTTCTTAGGAATGGTAGAATTATTCCTTGCTTTCTATGTTGTGCGGTGAATTATCTCGAACCCGAGGCGATCTCTACCGCACTACATAGCGCGATGCTAACAAGGATGTCAGCACGAGCCCCCTGACAGGCAGGGAAAGTTATGACAGTGTCATCCCGACTCAGTTATTCAAGATGCTCGTGTCTCCGCATCTGAACTCACAGTATAATACTTCACTTCATCTTCCTCCAGACGAGAAATGTTCAGTAACAAGTGATTTTGCATGCGGCACTTCGCCGTCAACTGACAATATGTACAGCTGAGCCCCATCAGTCGTGCGATTTTCGAGGGATTGTGGCTAACAATAATAGATTGACATGAAGAGGTTTGTTTTCAAATAGATTTAGCGAAGTACCTAGGAACTAACGACCATTTTCCTGATCACGGCCATTTTGATGTGTCTTCATTAGTTACACAGCGAAAGCTCATTTTCAGCTGTACTTACCATGATAATTCATAATAATTTGTTGGTCATCTTCTATTTGCTTTAGAGTTGTCATATCAACCGAATTCGAGACATTTAAATGTCAAGGTTGGTAGTTATTTCATTCCAAATGGCGGTGAATAAATGGAAAATCGTCACTCCTCGCCGGAGAGCACCTTGTGGTGTTATTCCCGTCACCGAGGTCCATTAGCATCGTGATGGGGAGTGGGACACGGAGCTAACCATTCGACAAAACTGCATCGAGAGATGCTAATGGATGTTTCTCAAGGTTGCATCCTAATCCGAGGGCTTTAGAGGTTCGAACTAGGGAATGGACTATATCGTAGATGCGAGAACTTGAATATGGCATGCAGGGATCTCAGACACGATAAAAAAATTAAAATACAAAAAAAAGGAAATGGAAAATACGTTCGTTTTCAAAGATCTACCGTAACTTCAATGATAGTATATTTCCCGGTATTGCTTGGTATTAACGTTTTGCCTGTATTTTTCCTCATACATACGCGCCAAAATCTTATCACCGGTCGTTTGGTTGCGATGGTCCGGTTGAAGATTCTTTTTTAGTTTAATTTTCAATGCTGCATCTTACTTGCGATTTAATTCTTAGTTAGTAATACAATTCAAAATTCTATAAGAAAAAATTCCGTGTTGGATGTGAATTCGATTGCCTTTAGCAGAACGAAAGCGCTATTACCTTACGAGTATATCATTTGCATAAAAAAAATTACCTCGAAGATTTTTTTTTTCATCTTCGACAGCGCTGACGAAATTGACTTTAAAATGATATAATCAACGGACTCCCTTCATCACTCATGATTGTTTTAACACAGAGCAAAACTTGGGCTTTAATCTCTGAACTTTGTCATGTCCTAGCGCTGGCGCAGCTCTGTCCTGCTGTATGCTTGTGTGCTTCTGAAATTGTCTCAGTTCTTATCTTTACTTTAATGTTGAAAGTCGTTTCTACATTGCACTAGGGACGTCGTTGAGTGCTTGTGTCTCAGCTTATCATTACTTCAGGTTGAAAACTGAAATTTTCATCAACCTTACTTCTCCATTTGGAACAATTCTTATCATTTGATCCCGCTTTTATTATTTTTCTTTACAAAATATACTGGAATTACTGTATTTTGGGAATGTTATACATCTTGTCATATGTGTAGTTTTTACACCACTCTGGGGAGACATATACGATCCCATGTTGCAAAATTAATTATTTCTCGAATGCCGATAGATAACATTATTCACCATACCATTCATTTACCCAGTCTAACACTACCCGGTCTAAATCTTGTGCCCAAGCATCTTAAATTATGTACCATTTTGGAATCCCAAGTATATTTATCAATGATTTTGCAAGTTTGATGTTAGATTAGTTAGACTGGGTACTTTCCTTATTGCTAGCATAATTATCGCTTGACGTCACTTCACTTTTGAGAAATTTAGAGCTCAATTTTGACGGTCAATTTCTAGCCGTAGTAAAGAATAGTATCATTTATTAATTAAGGGATGTTCAGTTTATATCGTCAGCCCACGGAAATGTTAATGACCACCGCAACCTAATCAATTTACTACTATTTTCAGAGATACTTAGAGAAGAGTACGAACAAAATCCTTATTTCTTCACCAGGATGAGTTTCGGTCTGACCAGCTACTTGCTCTCCAACGTAATGCGGCTTCGTCGTAGTGAAAAGCATGGAGAACCTTCGTTGCATTAACATGAACAATAAGATATTATTTAATGGTAATTTAACACTCCAGAGAAATAATTTATCAAACGTGAACGTCTATTCGAGTCATTTCAATTTCTCAGTAACGTGGTGCGTTTGGTCAAAGTATGTTAATTTATTTATCCATTAATTACCTATCATCTTTTGAGCTTGCGGCCGTTAGAGATTGAACAACATATGGCGATTCTGAAATTTGTTTGATTATATTTCACAGGTGTAAATTTGTATTTATACGTTTTTCTTTGGCATTTGTAATCTCGCGGCGACTGAAGCTTCCCATTTGAATGTCGGACTCAGCGTGCTATTGGTATGCTGACTGTTATGATTTTTGCCTCCGTGCTGCATGGGGTTGTCAAAAGCTAGCTAGAGAAAAGCCGAGTTGCTGCTGGCTTTCACAGTCACACTATACATTATTATGCTTTATAGCTAATCCGGTGTTTCTACGCATCGCGCTTTGGTTGCACAGTTTTGAGTCGCGGCAGCGGCGGCTCTGGAAGAATCAATGGTCGCATGACTGGCGCGGTGGTCGATGAAGAAAAGCTGGTGATGGTCTATTGTGGAGCGGCGCGTAATGCACTGGTGCCGTGGCGTGTAATACAGACCAAACTCTGGCACAAGCTTGACCGCTTGAGAGCAAGCTTGTCAGCAAGTTTTGGGCTGTTGTTCATTTTTGTGCGTCAGGCGCTAATGCTCTGACAGACACAGAAATATTCCCGAGATTTGAACTCCGCTGGTAATTTGAACTTTTTGGCTTGGAGTGGACTTGGCAAACTGGTTTATTTTTACTGTTACCCGGTGTTACGGAAGAGATTTTCTTTTGTAATGCTAGATATAACGGCAAACAGCTTTTCTCTGTTAACCAGCATAAGTTTAAAATAAAGAAGACTGGCGAACTCTATAGTATTCGCAGCGTCGTCTTTTGACTTAGGACAGCAACGCTGAAGTAATTTGATCAATCATTATTAATGGGCATCGATACTCGGCCATAATTTATTGATGGTCCTTTGAAAGTTTATACTCGTGAGACCATTCGTCATAATTATAAAATACGTTTATTCATTATTGTACTAAACTTGTAAGTTTGCACTCTTTCAGTCCTGCTATTCATGTTATGCGTTGATTGCATATTGATTGTTATATAAAGTAATAAGTATGTGAACTGCTGAAGATATAACTCTCTCGTTATAAAAGTGGCTTGAAGATAAAAACTAAAAGAAGGGATTAGTACATTATTTGAAAAAATGTAAAGATCGGACAAGAAATAAAAAAGTTCACTGTCATTCATGCGCTCCTTGGTGTCGTCGAATGGTTCCAAACTCATTTACCGCTTTCGAGCCGAAAATTTTGTGTTTACAAGTAGTGACTCGTAAACGTACTTGTACGCAACGCCGGGGTTAGACTGGTAAAAAGAAAAACGTGTCTCAAGAAACCTAACTTAGGTAATTCGACCTCAAGTTCATTATGTAAACATTTCAGAAAACATTCATTATGACGGCACCAGTTGAAGCATTTGAAACATTTACTCATCTGATGCATCTGTAGAGGTTATCCTTGAATAATGAATTCAAGACCATGTCCAGAAAGTTTGAGTTGTTATAGGCTCAAGCCAGTAAAATTTCTGGCCTTTCTCTTGTTGTTCGTGTCCGATGCTTCAAGTGGAAGAGCTGGAAGAGCTGGAAGGGAGCAACTGGTGGCTCTCCAAACTTGCTCTTCTATAGTATCACTTCCCTCCAAACCGGCGACGGAAATGCCAGGGCGTGTCATAGCTCTGCTTACTTATTTGTATTAGTGATACTATTTTTATTTTTGTTTAAGCAGGTTTGAAGCGAGCATTTCACTTAAAAGCCTCCTCCCTCTCTACTTTTTATAAGTCACTCAAGTGAAACTTGTCGCTTTTTTAAATGTTTCAATTCAATTCGTCTGTTTAAAATATGAACGACTTTCAACAATATAATTATGCCCTCAAATCTGTTTATCATCTACGAGAAATTCTTAATCATGAATATTACTAAAAAAGAAAACAAGGTTGGTAAAATCAGTCAAAGAAGTAAGAAATTGGTGGTGAATAGCTGGAAATATTTCTCATTTAATACAGTATTGGTGGAATTGTATGTTTCGAACAGGTTTTCATTTCGATGCTCGATTACGTCAACCTGAGTTAACAAAATTATCGGGTTGTTTTAGTGGTGAAGCATGAGAATAGTTTATTTTATTGCATTTTCACCGATGATTTTCCTACTTTGTCTGCGTTGTTGTATTGACTCGCTATCTCTTCAACGGACTCCACATGAAATGCATGAATTTCCATCATTCATTTGTCTTCAAGGAAAATAGGTCACTGTTCGACACAAGTGCACCCCTTATCGAAGAATTGATTTGTTCACAGAAAAGTATTTAGTACATATTTGTTTAGAAACGTCAATGACGAGCACCGAGTTTGTTCTAGCGTAGCTTTTGAAGTCTAGAAGGGAGGGTAAAACAATTTATACCGTCACTGAACATGCACTCCGTACACTTTTGCAGGGTTTTCGGAAACTAAGATTTTCCGTTGCTCGCTGTGTAACCCTGTGTGGATATATCTTCAGGATTTCACCAGAATGGAGCGAAAACCAGGGAATGACGTACTTAAGCTTTATTGCTTCGGAGATATTACACTATCTTTTTTGATGAGTGAACTTAGGAGTTTCACACTTTTAATTTCCCATGGGACTCATACTTGGGTTTTCCTACGACTGTTGTTCCGATTTCTTGTTGCTTCCCATTTTCTGTGAAAAATGTACACTGTGTTCGTGATTCTTAGGATTATGCTTGATTACGTATAGATTTTTTCTCACGTTGAGCTACATGTTTGATTGTCTGAAAAATACGTATAGGTTTTCTTAGAAGGAGAATTTGATGTATTTTCTTCATAATTCAAAATTAATTACCCAAAATATAACTTCAGTTATTCTATGACCTTCCCCCGTTCTGCAGATATCATACCTTCGGACCAAAAAGCGTATCTTCATGACCGACTGTTCATTCAAGTGTACCTCTAGTCTGGGCGCCGTTGCTCACTTGAGTCCGTGGAAGCGGTTCTGGCGAGTTCTGGAAGAACAAAGGGTTCCTAATGTGCGCCGCATGTTCAGCTTGAAACTAGTGAAAGAGAGCGACTTGTAATTCAAACTTTGCCTTTTAGTAATGAGCTCGTACGTTTTCGACCATCCATTATGATATTTTTTGCTCTCCAAATTGAGATAAGTCATTTCTTAGTGTGTGCTAACGTGCAAACCCTAGTTAACAAATGCACGCAAAGAGCAACTCTCCTTTCGTGTGCGAAAGTTCCTCTGAATGAACTGAAGTTCAGTAGTCTTTCTATACTAACCCTCTATCAGTTTACGGAGTCTCGATTAGAAGAATATTGATTTGCACGGGGTCAAGCATGGAACTTCACAGCGGTGTTTAACTACGTCTTTCGACCTTATCTAACTTGGTGCTCTCTATAGCACGGCAGCAGTAGCTGGTACAGTGAGGTCCTGTGCGATGCAGGCAGTAAAGCGGACAGGATCTGATGCGACTTTTTTCATACAGAATTGACTGACATGAAATGCACCAGCCAGAATCAACTAACTAAAATTCCTCGTTATAAATCTAAATTTTTAAATATATTTGTGAACCCCGTTCATGTTATTCTCGGGTAATGCAGGGAAAAAAGAACTCGGAGTAATTTTGTAGTGAGTCGGTTTGAAAGTCAACATGAAATGAAAGAATATACTCATGCATTAGCATTGCTTACTCTTGATATTTTTCGTCCCTCAATATTGCCCAAGATCAAAAGATGCTTTAGCGAATTGACGATAGGTTTTTAACCTTGTGTATTTATAAAATGTTTTAGTTGATTTTTAGTGTGAATAAAAGAGCGCCTGTAAGTTGAGACGAAGAAGATTATCAACTGACATGTCGATTGACGAAGGATGTTGTAACTCGAATTTTATTTCCATTTTAATAATGGTATTCTTGTGCGACTGCAGGCCGACTTTGACGTGCGCTGAAAATTTTGGAAAGAAAACAATCATTTTACACTCTTCATGCATTGCATTAGATCTTTTGGTGTCCGACATTGAACGATCGCGTTGATGGCAAAGTCGTAGATTCACTGCGTTACTGAGCTGTATATGTGATGCGAAAATTGAAGAAAGGCCTCACAATCGTCCCCTCAATATTCGCGTTACACTCCTCTGGAAGAATTCTTAGTATTTGTATGGAAAAGAAAGTATCTCAGTGTATTGTAGTTGCAATGCTTGTGGGTCGATCCTTCAAAGAGCTGGGGAGCTAGTCGTGCTAGCACTGCATCAGCGTAACTTCAATCTTTCTTTTACAGTGGTCCAGAAAATTGATCGAGTCGTGAAAGCTTTGGTTATAATATAAAAATTTCAGCCAGAGGAACTGCTTTAGATTTGAGCAAATGTGGCCTAGGTTTGATCCTTGATTCGTGAAATTCTGCTTAGTTTTTTCCAGCAATAAAGCATTGTTATCGCTTCATTTCGTTAAAATTTCTAATTATGCATTGCTCGCTTTTATTCTTGCGCTACGTTGTAGAGGCTTTTCTTCCAGAGCGTCAATGAGGTACTTAATCAATGAAACTCGTTGCATCACTTGTGATATTTTATATACGTCACTCTTCCTCCGTTTCTTTCGAGCGCACAATTTCTACTATAAGGTTCAATTCCACATAAATATCTAAGATTCCAAGGATTTACGTTATTAATTGAATGCGAAAGTCGTACATTAGACTTATTGAACATTTTCGCCGAATGATATCGACGAGAAATGCGTCCGCGCGTGCACCCCTGCGGAAATTCGAAGACGTCAATACTTGTAACTTTTAGAGAAGTCGATCAGGAACATTCGGTGAAATGCAGCACTCAGGCGTAGCTGCTCAGAATAGCACAAATTTCCCACGATCTGATGTCATTCATCTCACAAACTTGCCGAGTTTCTTTCAAATCAGCAGCTTATGAGGAGGTGGATTACTGCTTAGCCGCGCTAGCTGCAGCGTCCCATTAAGCTCGTCAGTTTCATGTGCTCCGCTGTGTTATGATCGAAGGGCTGTGAATATTCTCTCTGCCTGAAATTACGTAAATATTTTGAGTCAACCAAAACTGCATCAAATTTTGAATCTAATAGCTTTTGAATATGTGTACTTGAATAGACTATTTACGATGGCGCGATCGAGTTATTTGAATGTTATTAATCAGCGGGGCTCCGACTGGAATATGAAATATGGACATCATTGGTCCATTGAAATATCATTTGTGTAATCACTTTAACATGTTGGCCGCGATGTGCGCCATATTGGTACACGCAATCATCTAACCTAACCCAACGTAAATTAAGCACTTACATATATGAATACAAATTTTTCAAGTTTTCATAAAATTTGTGTTCATTACTCGAATGAGCTAGTTTAGAATCGAAGGAATGAATAAGATAACCAAATTTGTGAAAACAAAATCCTTACTTTTTACATTCACAACTGAGATATTTGTCGACATGAAATTTTACCTGTATGGAGAAATCGCGGCCAACGTGTTAAATTATCCTGCATGTAGGGTCTATCATGACGTTTATGGTACCATAGGAGACTTAATTTTATTAAGAATTAAAAGTTATAGCAAGGTGAAAATTGGCTCATGCTGGAATGAAAGTCGCATGAGACAATTCTTTGTTGAATTGTGGCACAAAAAATTATAAAATTGCTATCTGAACCGTTAGCACCGTCCGTGTCTCCACCTGCCACACTGATAGTTCGCACAGCGATCATTTTTAATTTTATTAACCCATAATTTCGTAAGTTTTGTCAAACTTCAGTTTTCAACATCTACCCCTCGTATTAGCTGCACATTGTTTTATTTCTCATTGGTGAAATTGATGCATTTTATTGTTGTGCTTTGTTAATGATAAATAACACATTGTTCCAGCGATTAATATCGACGAGCGATTTGACTTTTTTCAGAAGTAACCACAACCGACGCGTCATTTTGCCTGGCATTGATCGAGTGCGTACGCACTTATTTGTGTGTGATCCACATCAGCGCGTTCACTTCATCCTTGCTCTTTGTGTAAAACGATATTGGGCCGTTCATAGGGTAAACGAATCATGGCTTGGAAACCCATAACTAGATACGAATGCTAACTTTATTTCTGTGTTTTAAGTCATATTGTTTATTTATTAGCTGAGGGTTAAACATTTATTTGAAGCTTTGTAGCATTGTGTCGCATTATTTATTAATTCTATTAACGTCAATTTAATGATGGATGACATTCTACCTGCGGCGTTTCCTTCTCACCTCCGTAAGCTTTACACACCATTTGGAAAAAAATCATCACATCTCACAAATTAGAATTGGAACACCAAACCATTCTCTATGCGCTAAACATCGTCATTTCCATTCAGCATAGCAGATTAATGTATTTTAATTTTTGGATCATAATATTTTTTTATGGTTTTTACCATATTATTTTGTCTGTGGTCGAATTGACTTGGTGCGATTCTATTCATAATAAAATTTAAAAACAAAAATTCTTTTAGGTGGTGCTCGAAGGATATAACTATATTAACTAGTTGAATAATTCAGTAATATTTTACACCTGATCTGTACGAGTGACCTATTACATGTTAATTCAGTGTGCAATGTTGCTGTTTTGAATGAGTTGTATAAATACCGTCACTGATGTTCCCTGAGTAAAATGCACGAGGCGAGAAAAGACTCTTATTCCTACATTTGGCCGTCCAGTTATGGATCATGTGATCACTTCACTCAACATGGCAACATTGTCAACATGACATGTCGTCGTCTCACTAGGCACTGAACAAAAGGTACGAGCGTTGTGCTACCTACCGCTCGTTGCGCGCATTCCTCCCCCACCGCCCTGGTGAGTGCCTTATTTATATGTACTGTCTTGTTTGTGTCATGATGACAAGAGATTCGAGCAGTCCTGGCTGCGTTGCTACAGCAGCATTTGAAACTTTATTCAAGTTTGTCGTGGAATATTTTGAAGTATTTTCACCGCTGAAACTTGCCAGTACATAACCATGACTGTAATTTGCTGGTGAATCAGTCATCTGTAATGGAGTACTGGTCTATTGAAGTACTCTTATACTGTACTACTCGTGTAATATTGGAAACAACTCTTAATATCATCTTGATTTCATTGTTGAAATGTTACGTGTCATAAGTATTTCCGAAAAGAAACACGATTATTACTTCAGTTGTGAATTTCTCGATTTATTATAAACATACTGATTTCATCGTCTAAACATAGAGTATTTTCAAGCTTAATTCACCGACAACATTCATTTCTGACCCTTGACTTTTTACACGGCATGTAGAATTGTTCCGTAGTTATAAAATTTCCTCTCTTCCACATAGTAAGTGCTTTTCGAATGATTTGTAATGATATTGTAAATTCAAATATAGAACTTTCAAAATTCTGCTCAGCCTTGCCCCTTAGTGTGCAGCAGTTACCTCCTCGCACTAAACTTTGATCTCCACATTTCCCGAATTCCGTTCATTGTTCGCAACTTCAGGTTTCCTCCATTCTTAAACTTTACCGGAATCAAATTGAACTTGTGATTTAGAGCTACCTGCAGCTTGTTGCTCAATAATTCTGACTATGAGAGCCTGTTGTAGCCTGTTACAATTATGTAGGTTTAAATTTTCTCCCGACCCGTTCATTTTCGAAGAGGCGACCGAGCGCCGTTCTCACTATTTTTCTCGCAAAAACATAAACGCAATCCTTTTCTTTTTTCGTTGATGTCTACCTTGTTTATTGTCGTTTTCATCCGTCAATTTTTAGGAGTGTGTTGATCTGTTTAGACTCGAGTTAGATCCTAACAGTGTTCTTGCCTTTGATGTCGGACTGGCAATCAATTCCTCTTCGAGCGAGATGTAAACAGCTCCATTATTAGATCTTCAAGTCTAATTTTTTCACTTCATAATAGCTGAGACCTTGGCTGAAATGTTCAGTCTTTTAAAATTTTCATGCTTCGTTTCCGCGTTATTCGTTATTTAAACAACGTAATGACAAAACCGGCCCAATTTTATAAATGAATCTGCCATTAAAATTGCTAAAAAATATTTCTGAAAATTACTGGCGGGTTTCCAGCTCTGAAAAGTCTCGCCGCTGCCATAAATGGTGCAAACTGCTGTCCGTGTTACCGCGTTGCTTCGTTCAATAGGGCGTGTACACCCTTCACCTGATCTAAGACAGGTGAAGGGCGTGAGATACTATAGGCATTAGAGTTAGGTCAGCCTATCATACGCTCTGGGAACCGGCGTCCTCATAGGCGACGCTGATAGGCTACTTCAGGTGTTAACTAACTTTACATTAACTAGTGATCGTAATATGTAAGATTGGTGTGAATTTTTTTCCATATGTCTGAAAAAAGATCCCAATATTTGCGGCATTTTATTTTCTTGAATGGAAAATTTGGATTTTCTGTACTTGAAATTTTACCCTGTGTGTTTTGTTGAATGATATGCATCAATTAATTATTGATTGGATTGACTGGAATTAGAAATAGAGTTTCACGTTATTCGCTTTTAAATCTTCCCTTGGAAAAGGAAACTTAAACCACATATTCCTCTCATAACGTCGCCTTGAGTGACCGACCCTGATATTTTGCGGACGTGTAACCCAGCACAAATTTATTCTTTATTTTTCCGTGATGGTCGCTTCAATGCAGCAGAAATGGCAAGGAATGTTATCCCTCTAGTCAATTTTCACCTCGAATTTCATTTTGTTGCGCGTGAAGCTAGTGTACTACTTGCGATATTCCGACAGTCGAGTTTTTAGGGATGAAACAAGTAGGAAATACTCTATAGCACTGCTATTGGATCATTAAAAATGGAACTAAGAGCACAAACTCATTTATCAACACCATATGCGATTTTCCCCCTTGAGATAACAATTTTACACTCTCTTTTTATGCTACTAAGTGGTCAGAAAATGGGCTATGCCATCAGAATTAGAGTTTTTGAAAATGAACAGCAAATGAGTGCACAATTTTCCTTTTGTTCGGATCTAGCAGCGGCCTGACTAAAATCGCATCGGTATAATTCCAGCGCTGTGGCAGAGGATCAAAGGGGACACTGAATACTCCAATTCTTTGCAGAGAGTTGCTCTGTTTTTTCGTGAGACATTCCCAAAATTGTTGTGTGTTGCCGCAGAATTCACGCTGTCTTTGACGTTCGCGTGTTTTGTTTTTTCAGCATTTCTACGCGGCATGTGGAAGTCATCAGGCTGTATGTTGGTGATGAGCTGCTTCGTTCTTTAGTTTGTCACACGGGGAAAGTTTGAAAATTAAAGTAAATTTAAATATGAATATTATTGAAAAAATCCAGACACTTGAATTCCGTGTTTTAGTTTACAGTTCACGTTCCTGGAAACAGTGGAATTTTTATCAGGGAAAATATGTAAAATGGTTAAGTTACAAAAGCTCCACACCCTTCTGAAGAGTTGGGTTTTCACTCAAGGGTAAGAATTTTAGGGGAAAACTTTAGACCAAATGTTTGAATTCGCTATGCGTGCTGTCTCCGTTCGCAGTTTTTCATTTTGGAACATGTTGGAAGATTAAGGAGGGATAATTCATTTTTTCCAGTTGAACCGGCCGAACTTTTCTTATTTTCACAAGAAATAAAACATTCCACGATTACAAAACTTAAAACCCGCGTTCACAGAGCATGATCGTTAGGTCTCAGCTCGAAGAGTTATTAAAAAAATTGTCAAAACCAATTGTACGTCACTGCAAGCACATTGAAAATTATAAAGTTACATTATAAAGTTACATTATATTGAGGAGCACTTTGAGCGACGAATGTAGTTGTCTATTTTTTTGATAAATTCTAGTAAATAATTTCCTGCTCTCGTAGCTGTAGTGTTTCTGTGTCTGTAATAATTTTACTAGTAGATAGTTCGTACAGTTGGAATATTTGATCAGGCTAAATACTTACGAAAATTTAATTTTCTTAGACGGGTAAACGGTATGATGTATACGAAACGCTCGCGCAGCTGAAATTTTCTGAACTTCAGGCTTTTTTCTACGTAGTGTTTTACAGCCGTTCTGTGCTGCCAAGTGTCTGTGTGGGTCAGTTTTAACAAGCCCCACATGCTAGTGGAGCGATAACAGAGTGTGCGTGTCTGTGTTGTTTCGCGGCACGCTGAGGACTCACTGTCGGTGTAATTCATGACCTGCCGTATTTTGACGTACGGTACAGTGATAGTTGCTGCGTGTGCTACCACTAATAATTTGCTATGGTAACGATGCTCTGTAATGGCAGTTAGATCAAACACTGTAGACTTAAATACAAGTTTCTATTGAAACATACTTTGTAGAAGTTGCTGTAGCACTTTTCCCGGTGTAGGTGTTCGTAATTGAATGAATTGAAAAAAAGTTAAGCTGAAGTAACGCGTGACACAATAAAGCATAATAATTCACCATAGGTGCTCAAAGAAGTAATTTACCATAGGCGGCGTTCTCTGCGAGTCGCAGCCGGCGCATGACAAGAGAAAACATCCGCTCGTGTTGAATTCTAATGAACTCCAATGGACATCAGCGATGAACGAAAACAAAACCTGCGCTAGCAAATCCAGCCGGGACCACCGGCGATGTGCGCTCAGCGCCTATATTCCATCAGACGCTGGAAAAATGAGGGCAAATTTTTGATGTGCGGAATGATTCCACATTCTGCGCGGCAGCATGCAAGGAGTTCCAGAAATGGCAGGCCAATTTTCACCAGAAATCTGCACGTCGAGCGCACTCCAGAAGGTGGGCTTGGAAGCCGAGGTGTGTTTCGGTAACTTTGGCGAGCAAGCTCAGCTCAGTGTAGCGCGAACTGTGGTTGTGGTAAGGTTTGCGTGGCAGTTGCGCGTGGCACTCTACATGGCCCAGCGGAGGTTGTGGCATTGGTGCTAGCTAATGCGTCGGAGTTAAAGCGCAAACTTGTAAGATCCGGGGAAGAAAATGTCCAAACTCATGTCGCTCTATCCAAGGATAACATGAGTGAGCATTATTTAGAGTGATTGTTAAAGAAAAATGTATTTCGTGGGGAAGATGGGTCCTGGTCGTTTAAGGCTAAGGATAAAATCAGAACACAAAGTTCTCAACTACAAGAGACTATCGTCATATTTGAAAGGCATAAAAAACAATCCAGTTCATTCGTGAATTCCTGTTGCCCTATTAAAACTAGGGAGTGCGAAAAACTAACGACTGTTCACGTAATATTTCTTCCATTAGTAAAATAAATTAGGCCTCGTATGATTAATGCCAAGCTTAACATTATATCGCTGTAAAGGACCACGGGCCCCTGTTTCATGAGAATGCTGCGAGTGTTTCGTGGAAATCAAAACGCAGTCGTGCGGTATGTGTACCTAACGCTGTTGCTGGTTTTTCATGTAGAGATAAGTGGAGATAATTGATGGGTATGCAGAGATAATTTGATCGGTACAGACTCAACCCTTTACCGACCATATTATTTTGTCGATTAACCTACAATCGCTTCTAGCGAAAACTAAGCTGCTGCTTTTTAGATACATACTCAGCCAGTACGGCTGCACTCAGCGTTTCACAAAAAACTAGCAGCATCCTTATAAAAGCGTGGAGTTTGAAACCCATGACGGTGAAGGGTTCGTTGTACGTTACTGTTCGTAGCTGGTAGGGGAGCCTGTGCCTGTGGCAGGACCCAGGCGATATTTGGTGTGCGTGTGCCATCGCATTACACGGCCTTTACTTAGGCAAGCTTCGCGAGCCGCAATAGGCTTCTTAGCTTCGAAATTTTCCTGTGCCCCCAGCATTATCCACTGGGAAATGAATAAAATAAGGGCTTGAAGTGAGAAAATTCTGTGATCAAATTGGAAGAGTAAGTAGCGATCATAAGCGTTTCCTTACTGTACGAAAATTGATGACCGCAAGTGGAGAGTGTCTAAAGAATGCGATATTTTTGGATTTATTTGTAGTTTAGACCTGACGACAAACACAGGCGCTGTCCTCCCTTCGAATGAATCATCTGTTTGCCAACGCAAGAAGCGAGCCTTTACTTCATTGCCCTCACGCATGGGAGACCCCCAGAACAGCGTCACTGAAGTGTGCCCCACCTGTGGAAGGCCTCGAGACTCTCATGCAATGGGCCCCACCTGTGAGAGACCTCGAGACTCTATTGAAATGGGCCCCACCTGTGAGAGACCTCGAGACTCTATTGAAATGGGCCCCACCTGTGGAAGGCCTCGAGACTCTCATGCAATGGGCCCCACCTGTGAGAGACCTCGAGACTCTATTGAAATGGGCCCCACCTGTGGAAGGCCTCGAGACTCTCATGCAATGGGCCCCACCTGTGAGAGACCTCGAGACTCTATTGAAATGGGCCCCACCTGTAAGAGACCTCGAGACTGTCATAAAATGTGCCGCCCCAGGTGTGGGAGACCCCCAGACTAAGGTCACTGAAATCTGTTGGCTTGTATTGGCGACTCGTGGACCAGATACTGTGACGGGTCCATCGATATCTTTTTTGGTGAACTCTGATTCGATGGTTCTTTGCTTGGTTGAAATCCTAACGATTACAATATTGCTACCCAACGCATTTTGTGCCCTGGTTGAACGCTCCTGGATTACTAGAACCCTAAAAATCGTAATTGTTTCTTAACGTTTAAGGTTATGCCATACCCTAAAAAACATATATTCATTCGAATGTATCAGGTACGTCAACTGTAGACAACTACCGTTAGGGACATAACGGTCTTCCTTGATCTCATCCTCATTTCTCCCGTGTTCAATTTTTGGTGATGTACCAGTGCCTACCTTCGTCCTCTGAGCCTGTGAAGCGTCGTCTTGTTTATGACTCTCACCTTACTGCCTGCATGCAAAGTGCGGTGGCGACTCCAGTATCGTAGAAGATGAATTTGACTCAAGTATCGGTGGTTGCGATATTGTCGGGTCGGATGTGCAGTCTGAGACCGTGTTGAGGCGGTGTTACCCTGCGCGTTGTCCTGGATATTAGGAAGCCTGGTCAACAAACGGAAGATGAAACAGTAGTCATCAGAGCGCTCGGGTGCACCGTTTTGTGATGGAAGTTTGCTCTGATGGGAATTGCTCTCGCTTCTGGGTTTGGGCTTAAACTTCGATGAGAAGCCCTGAAGTAGGTGCTTCATTTTGTGTTTCTTTCGACTTTTTGTACAGTTAGTTTTGGATGTTTTACTGGTATTTTTCCTTAAGTAAACCTGCAAACTTGCTGAATAGAAATATGGTTCCTGATGATTTCAACACTGTCCCTCTCATGATTTAATCATCGGATTAAATCACGTCTACCTTAACTGAGACTCATTTAGACCTCTATAGCCATTCTTTTTGGTCTGAAAAACGTATCAAAATGTTACTCGACTTGAAATTATTTTTAATATAAAAACAATTAGCATCGTAAGGTTAAATTGAATTAGAATTATCGGAAGTTGATAATTTGGCCAGGCCTAGCGGGTAACCCCAACGTGACCAACGGTGAAAAAGTGCTTTCTTGGTCTATTTTAGATTTGTGCATGACTGATCGTACGGAGATAGCACTTGTGGGGCTAAATTTTCATAGGAAAACGTCATATTCTAAGTGGTGCATTGCGTCTAGCTGCTCCATGTCATTATGAAATGAATAGTTGGACTGTTTTTCTTGAACCGTTTGAGTCCTGAACACACGAGTAGTTGTTCACAATCGCTTAAACCTTGTCAACTATGTCGTCATTTGGGCCTAACTAAGACTGACATAAAGTGCAAACGTATTGTTTGGCTGGTGTTTCAAGAGAACCGTGATAGTCCTCGAGCTCAAAAAAAATATCGATTCTATCGTATCATATGGAAATTTTTGAGCCAGGGCTTCGTTGTCGCCGTAGTACTCAAAGGGTTCAAAATGCATAGGAGTTTGTTCGCTTGAAAAGAGATTAACTCACTAATGCATGACGTTCATTTCTCATTAAATTTAGGTATTACTTGAAAATTAATTGATAGCAGATCATTGAAATCGGAAATAAAACACGAAGCCGAAGTATCGTCAGATTACTAAAATGTGTGAGTAAATCCCGCTAATGAGATGGCATGCACTGAACAATCTTCAGCTCCTGAATACCTAAGTTAAAGAATACTCCAGTATTATTTCGTTCTGATGTTTCATTTACAAGTAATTCCAATGAAAAAATTTTCAGACACTCTTTAATGAACCAATTGACATCACTGACATCGGCCTGATGCAGTATTATTTTGATCAATTGCAAGGCGTCCTGCATTAATGGGTTATGCTAAATTCCACATTACAAGAGGACTTTCGAAGGTAGATGACTACTAAATGACTTAATCGAGAGTGTAAATGAATAGTGATTAATTTCTAAAAATGATGAGAGGTACGTTGAAATCATGATCGAATTCGTTCAAGAGCTTTGAGTTGCATACAATATTAACAAGTTTCTCAGATTATTTTTAATCATTCGTGAAATTGTTTTCATTGCCTAATTTTCAAGATCGAATCTGTTCTATTCATGATGTTCCTATTTGCCACCAGTTCGTACAAAAATTCCATGCTGAATAAGAATCGTCGTCTAGGGGACTTACGTAATTTGAGTGTGCGATTCGAGCAAATTAACTATTTCACAACTTCAGTTGAAATTTCACGCTAGGGATCATTTGCTTATGTTTATACTTTATATTTCCTCTTGCTTTACCAAATGAAGACGTTAGGAGAATAGAACTATGCTTCATGTTGATTGGTAACGATATTTCAGAAATATATGCCTGTTAATACCGTTTCGGGTTTATGTTGTCGTTTATTTCATAATTAGCCCACGCTTTTTTGAGGAACGCTATTTAGAAGTCAAATGAAATATGTTCCCTTATTCCAATACTTAATATTTCAGGCAGACGCATCCGCTAACTCGTTCTATTCAATCCTTAGTTCTTTCAACGCACGCTGGCGGTGATCACTTGTGTTTTAGGACTCCCATTCGGACGCTCATACCGATAGCCTTCAATGCATTTACCAGCGGCCGACCCGACTTATTAGCACTCACTCGCCATGTACGGCATTCTCCTCGACTCTTGAATCCTGATGTTGTTCCTAATTTCGCTCGCTATGATGATTTTCTGCCATTCTGGCCCTAAATGAGTAACGTTATTGCGGATAAGTGCTGGCTTTTACCCTTAGTGCGATAGTTGATGGGGGTAGTGTGCCTCTGCTGTGAGATATAGACTCACTTCAATAGCTCTACTTCGTGTTTGCGACTTGGAATTTTCTTGTGATGCACGTGTTCGTTTTGGATTGCTAAATTTTCGATGTGAGAGATATTAATGATTTGTTGGCCTCTCTGTATAACCTTCCGTGTGACTTGTAAGCCGCATTGATTGGGCATCAGAGCTTATTGGCTGGGGATTGTAGTGGAAATTCAGTGTATCTGGAATGGGATGAGGGCAGCGATTGGGGCCGCTATTGCTCCAGCGCTACGAAATGGCGAATGCTTGGCTTTGTAAATGAAAAAAATTCGGAGTGTTAGTTGACATGTTTCCTTGCTTTCTTTATCAAGATCAGACATTTTCTTTAATCAGTTTACATATTAACTTTAATTCGAGAAGATATACCTCGCTCAATTGCGTCGAGTTACTTGTCTGTAGTTGAAGTATTTCGCACGCTAGTGAAGCGAGAAAACTATTTTCAAAAGGATCACGAGGCTCAATTAACTGTTTAAAAGGTTAATGACTTTTCATCGGACCATACCGTGTTGTATATTATTTACAATTCTGGAAGATCTTTGACCTCTGATGGACTTGTTTTTCAGCGCAGGAACTGATAGGTTTATTATGAATCCGAATGCGCACAGCTTGTGACTGTGTACAACACTGATTTGTAAGAAAATTATTACTGCACTTGTGGAGTAATTTCTGAAACTGCATGGTTATGCGCCTTATAGTATGGGAAAAAACACTAATTCCAGTGTACGTGCGCAGTATAAAAATTTTATCATGTACTGGGAGTTGTGCAGTATTGGGACTGGGAGAAAAAACTCCCCAAAATTACGTTTAACAATGTAAAGAGAAGTCTTTTAAGACTACGAAACAATGTTTCGCAATCGAAAATTAATCATCTGATATTACAAACGTGCGTACGAGTTTTTTTACAAACAATTTTGTCATGTAAAAACTTACTATTTCATGCAAATGCTTTCTGCATACTGGGATTCTCAGTAGAAACCATTACTTGGATGTACTTGGAGAAGTTTCGGCCGTCTCACCGAGGCCACACTGGGGTCCCGCCGCTTGAATTTAGCTACGTTCCTAACACCAGAACATAATTTTTTATAAAATTGTGACTCATCTCGTTTGGCTCATCAGAAGCCAAACGAGTCATTTCATTCCTGCTGCCATAACGCGGTAGATTTTGACATAGGACTTCACGCTGTACGTGTTTGCGGTTAATTCAAGCTTTGAAGTTAACCCTCCCGCTGCGCGAGGCTTTATTCCTCAATCCGACGTCGTGCGCCTGCCATTTTAATAGCTGACCTCTTGCCACGCGTCACTATAGCGAATGTTTGATGGCTGAGGAGATCAGTCGCCCGGAGCGAAATGGTTAATTAATTCCGACATCAATGGTAGTCGTGCACCTTTTCCCATCACATTGTCAAACTTTGATCGTTTATTTCATCATCTCTTGAGTTTTTATGAATTATTAGATTACCAATCGGTGGTGCATCTACACGTCTTCTTTTGAGTTTCATCTCTTGAATTACATTGGGATATTCTACCTACGTTCCTCAGGGGCCCTTCATAGTTTTTTAGGTATTTATTGTACGTTTGCCTTAGTTTTACTAGAGTATTAATTGTTTTAAAATAAATATCTTTCCATGATGATCTTCAATGGTACGTGTTATCAATTCATATTATGGAATGTATGTGCCGTAACCATGGCGGTGTTTGACATTTGAGTTACCTGAAACAACGTTCATCTCGTCCGCACTCGCGGTAGCCCACTGTAAATGTGGCGCTTCCAAAGTGTACGCCGTTTTACTTCGCGGGCGTGCACGGTGTATCAAAGTTTAATTTCATCCTAAGATGACGCTTGAAATTGCCTCTTCGCGGTCTGCAGGCCGCAAATCGTGGACCCGGAGAACCTCTTTCTGTTCTACTCACACCGCAGCAACTTTAGTGTCATTATTCTAAGTGCATTACTTGAGCATTCCGAAGGAATGCTCATGAGGCGCTAAATATTTTTGAGCTTGCGCGTAGTCAAAAAATGCCAAGGGTTATAAATATTTCATTCGGCCGTAATTGAAATTGTGAAATATCACCACACTTGGTTGCCCTTTTATTTAAACAATGGGCATTTAAACAATTTTATTTACACAAAATCCACTGATTTTTTATCATTCCTGTATTAATGGTAACCTCACGACGCATTCCCTAAAAGTAAAGCCAAAAGCAGTAGCTCGTTAACGTACTAAATCTAAGTCGGCTTGCATCAATTGTTCATAAAATTCACTCAAATTGCAACATGCAGGGTTTGTTAAATTTACGTTTCAGTGCTCCGCAAATGGTAACCTACAAGGCGATTGTACTCATTACGCACATACATGCAAAGATACCTTATCCCTTGTACGACGAAAAGAAATTCCTTCGTATTCTGATCAGTGTCGAGTACGTAAAAATGGTTCTTTCTGGAGCAGACTCTGCTGCCTGACCCATGAACTATAAAAAAGGGATCGATGCGAGTATTGGTATTCGTTTATGACAGAAAAAGACGGCGATTTTACAGTGGCTGAATTCCTGTCTCGTGACAGTGCCTGCATCTCTATTTCCAATGACTTGAAGATATAGGAAATTTTGATTGGGCCACCTGACTTTGAGTAGTTCTTGTGATTCGAGAGAGTTCACCTTCACATTCAGATTTCATCGACAACAACGTAATCTGATCCTTCTTTTCCGCCTCAATAACCCTGTGCTTCGTAGTTTTGGTGCATGCAAAGTGCGAATGTTGTCCGACTTCGTCAGTATTGGAAAAGTCCTCAGCTTTGGTGGCACAGCCATGCTCTCGTATCGAAGCCTCACAAATGATCTGTCTAATTAGGCGTATGATTGTTGAACATGCGTCAACATCCCCACCGCTCTTGAGGCTTTTGTTGTGTTTTTTTGGGGGTATTTCGCCGTAATTTGCGGATTGTAATTGATAGGCTTGTCTTATTGTGCTTTTGATGTACACGATCGATTGGAATATTGATGAGGCTCTCCATATTGATTGCGTGCTGCATTTCCTTTTACACCATCACGCATTTTGGGGACCTAGTGACCCTCGGAGTATAGGTAAGACTCCCGAACTACATGTTCTTATAACTACAACTGCAATTAAAACCTGAAAATGAACTTCAAACTGGAGCAAATTTTCTTTGAAAGGATCACTTAAAATGTAACGAACGGTGGTTAAACTTGTGGTTTAATAGTGATAATATTAGCTATTTTTGTGGGTGGTTAACTCATTTCTGTGCTCGCGATGGGCCCTTTAATACGCCGCTAGACTTCAATTTACCACCTCGTTAGCATTAACTGGGCCTAATTAATAGCCGTGCTTATCACATGGACGTTACCTATCACGTATACGTTGTCTATCACATTAGCGTTAATTATCACATTAGCGTTAATTATCACATTAGCGTTAACTATCACATTAGCGTTAATTATCACATTAACGTTACTTACCACATTAGCGTTATTTACCACATTAGCGTTACTTACCACATGTGCGTTACGCATCTCATTTGCGTTACGTATCACATTTGCGTTACGTATCACATTAGCGTTACGTATCACATTAGCGTTACGTATCACATTACCGTTACGTATCACATTAGCGGCATTTATCCCATCAACATTACTTATTACATTAGCGCTACCTCTAACGCCAGCATTACCTCAATCGCCAGCCTCATTAGCGTCAGCTGAAGAAAATTACGAGCTTTACTTATCACATTAGTGTTATTTTCGCCCCCTCATTAGCCCGATGGATGTAACGTCACCACCACACAGCATAGCACCACACTGCCTAGCACCACACGGCCTAGCACCACACAGCACCACACGGCTTAGCACCACACGGCTTAGCACCACACGGCCTAGCACCACACGGCCTAGCACCACA